>VZTH01005590.1:40555-75865 GCA_013397815.1 Aleadryas rufinucha
GGCCGGGTTCTGGGTGTCAGAGCAGGGCCCGGGCTCTGCTCCGGGGGCCCAGCAATGGCACCAGAGGAACAGGCAGGAACTGATGCCCAGAAAGTTCCACCTGAACACGAGGAAGAACTTTATTGTGCAGGAACAGATTGCCCAGAGAGGGCGTGGAGTCTCCCTCACTGGAGATACTCCAGAACCCTCGGGACACAATCCCGTGCCATGTGCTCTGCGATGGCCCTGCTGGTGCTGGGAGGTGGGACCAGGTCAAATGCCTCCAAGAAAGGATTTAGTCCAGTCAGGTCACCATCACCCACTCAAGAACTCCACAGTGTTTTAATTCAGCCTTTTCCAAGGTCAGTGTTACAGAGACGTTTATTGGCTTTCTTGCAAAAGTTCACAACATTTAAAAATAACAGTTACAAATACTCTTACCAAAATTCAGACAGAGTAGGTCTAGATTAGATATTGGTAAAAAATTCTTTATTCAGAGGGTGGTAAGGCCTTGGCACAGATTCACAGAGAAGCCGTGGCTGCCCCATCCCTGGAAGTGCTTAAGGCCAGGTTGGGCAGAGCTTGGAGCAACCTGGTGTAGTGGAAGGTGTCCCTGCCCATGGCAGGGGGTGGAACCTGATGATCTTTAAGGTCCCTTCCAACCCAAACAATTCTGTGATTCTATGAAAACATCAGAAACTCTCACAGCTTCCTGTTTACATGAACAGCAGCACAACAAGTGTGAACCCCCTCCAGCAAAACACTGCTCAGGAGCTCTGTGCCCTCTGAGACAGGGAGGTCTCAGTCCTGCATGGAGGACTCATTTCTCTTGGCACGATTTTCTTCAGGCGCACAGTGACCTCCAAGGCAATGTGGAACACGATTCTCATCTTCCCCAGCACCTGCTCAGGAAGTCCCAGACTCCCTGAGCCAGAGCCAAGAGGCTCCTGGTCAAGGTCTGGCCCAAAGGTTTTATTGCACAACCCATGGCTGCTTGTGCCTCAGGCTGGGGTTTGGCCAAGTGCAAAGCAACAGCCAGAAAAACTTCAGCACGGCAGCAACTGTGGCAAAAGATCCCAAATTCAACAGAAGAAATCACAAATACACACAGAACACCCACAGCAGCTCACTTGAAGGCAGCACCTCACATGATTATCAACGTGACTCCACCTTTTCAACATGTTCTACTACGTTTTCCAAGGACTCCATAAAAAAGCACAAAGAGATTTTAGGCTTGAGGTTCATTTGGAATAAACCCAAAGTGACAACACACTGTGGAGGTAATTATGTAAACTCATTCATTTTCTGGTGAGGGAAAGATTTCACCACTGCAGTTTTTCTAATCTAGAAAAGAACCCCTGTGCTGCAGGAACAGACAGCAGCTCTGCAGCAGGGAAGAGAGAAGTTGGAAGTGCTCTGGCCTTGTAATTGGGGAAGCAGAGCCAGAAACCCGACCCAGCAGCACTCCGGGGTGTTCCTTGCAAGGGACATTACACACTTGTTTCTGTGGAGCACAGGAGCCAGGCAAGTTTTACCTCAGCCTCTTGACAACAACCTAGAGAGCAGCTTTCCCCTCTCCACAGCATAAACAGGGCACTCCTTCATGCTTTCTTACTGTTTTAGAGAAGTTAGAGCCAACTGAGCTGTTCACAGTGCAGTGATTGACCCTCCACAGGCAGCTCTGCTCCAGAACCTGCCCTTACAACACGCCAGCATTCGATCACAGCCTGGTAAAACAGCCCTGAAAACTTGCCAAAGGGAACTCAGCTCATTCCTTGCTCCTCTGCAAGGCCTTGGCTGAGCTGTTTCTCTGCACTGGGGCTTGGTTCCCAACTGTGGACCAGAGATAAGCAGCTGGAACATGCTCTGTGTGTATAGATTTGGGAGGACTTTGCTCAGAGCACTTTCTGTTCCCTGCCAGGATAACTGAAGTTTCCAAACATGTGGCCCTCAGATACCCCACAGTGAAGCCAATACTGGGCTGCAGCTTCTCCTTGTCACTGTTGTGAGCAAAACACACCTGTGGCAGCAGTGCAGGTGAGCTGGGAGCAGCAGGCTCAGAGCCTGCCCTCCATGACACTGCAGCTCTCAGCTGCTCCCCCGTGAGCCAGGCTGGGGGCAGGAAAACAGGGACATCGTGGAGATAAGTGTGAGGGAGAACAAGGCCTGTAAGAGGTCACATATTTACTGCCAGGAGACTTCATGGAATCTTTTAGGTTGGAAAATTCATTTATGATCACAGAGTCCAACCATTAACCCAGCACTGCCAGGTCCATCACTAAACCCATCTTCAGGGGAAGCTGAAGGATGCTCAGAAGCCTCAACACTCAGCAATTCCAGTTTTCCCCACAAGGCCATGTTTTATTTTCCAGCATTTTAGGATAGCACACAAAAGCAGTATTTAAACACCTAACAGGGAAGAAATGTTTGGCACTAAAATGCCTTGTGCACCTGCTGTGCCGAGGCAAAGGTCTCCAACAAACTGACTGTTGGTCAAGTCCCTCCTGCTTCTATTGCCTTTTAAAGCCACAGAGAGATTTTGGGTTTCCTTGGCTCTGCATGATGGGTAATTTCCTCCTCAAGTGGCAGGAATTACCTTTTCAGCTCTAGAAAGTGAAGCCAGAATTTTATTATGCAGCTTTAACTGAGCATGCAGAAATAGGATGCAGATCCCCAGACTCAAGCCTGCAATGTTCATTTATTTTTGCGTGATTAAAGCTCAGATTTACCTCTGTAAAGAACTACCATTTACAACTCCTTTTTGCCCAGAGGCTGACCAGGAGGTTCTCCACTGCATTTACTTTAATAAATAGTTGATAAGAATAAAAGAGGAAAGGCTGGATGCCACAAAACATCACATCTCCCAGGTCATTTGCAATGTGCCCAAGTGGAGCAGTGACTCAGAAGGCGAACATTCCTCCCCAGCAGTGGAGAGGCTGCTCAAAGCAGGACGTGGAATTTGGGAGTTCAGGCAGTGCTTCACTCCTCTGCCTGTCAAATGAGTCACTTGAATTTCAACAATATTTAAATAACAGCCTGCATCTCCCAGGCAGCAGCAGCAGCCAGCACACTACAAGCACAGCACTAGCATTTCCATGTTACAAAACGTGCAGGTGTCTCCACTCACACCCACCTGACGGAGCTCTGCACTTGAGTTTGGATTAGGAAATAATCTATACAGAAAACTCCAAGCAGCAGGACACAGGGCCCTCAGCAGGAGGCTCAAGCTGCCCTTGCTGCCCTGTGAAGTGCAGTTCACAGGACACTGCTCTGCCACTTCCAGTGTCCCCCTGGCAGCTGGCAGGTAGAGCCACAGCAGTCCCAGGGACAGGCACTCCTTATGTAACAGGGATAAATATTGCCATGCCTGGGAAAGCACAGGGTTGGGAGTCAGGATTCATGTTTGCCAAACAAACAGCTTTCCAAACATTCCCACTCTGGCTGTCGACATTCTCACTGTTCCGGACAGCCCTGTTTGTGACTGCTGCAACTGCTGCATCCAGGGCCACCTTTGCTTTTCACAAGGCCTGGCTCTACTCCAAGAGCAAACTCTTCCTTTTCTGGCTCCATTCAGGGAATCCAACCCATCTAGCTGCCTCTTGGAAAGGCTTTGCAGGACACTATGTTCAGAAAACTCTGACACATTTTGCCTAGAAAGTAACAAAAGGAGGATCGAGAGCTGAGGAACAAACTGCTCTGTTGCTCCAGGACAGTGTCCAGTGACCATTTCCACTCCAGCTGCCCTGACCATAGGAGGGGCCAATTGGAAACGTTGGCAGTGCAGTTTGGCACAGCCAACTGCAGTGAGTACTCACTCCATGGTTTGTCACACTACAGACACTTCCCAGCTGTGCCAGGCCAGGGCTCTGCAGCTGATCCACAGTGGGAACGTGCCCAACCTCCAACTAACAGAGCCAGTTCTGCTGTTCACTCACAATCTTTCCAAACAGTGCTGCTAAGACTGATCACTTCACACCACTAAGCAGATGTTCCATTGTCTCCCATCCCATTTGCCACTGCAGGACAAGAGCAGGCAGAATGGGAAAGAAGAACAGTAGCAGTTACCAGAAGTGCTTTGCAAACAAACAGAATTCAGAGGTGCAAGACTGAGTGCAGAGACTGCAGAGGATATAGTGACCCACTCTGCAAAGCCAACAACTCAAGAACTCAGACAATTCCTACTTTTCCTGGCCACAAACCTGAAAAAGCACTGACAATTAGCATTGAGATGGCACTTTCAGGAGAGCAGGACTACATCCAGCTGCAGTTGGCTGGCTGGATGCAAAAGCTGGAATTATTAGTAGATTAACAGATAGAAAACAGATTATTGGACTTTAAGGCACTTCATTTTCTAGATTTCGTTAAGCGGCATTTTTAAAAAGCACCTTGATACAGAACATTTGTAATTCACTTTGGAATGAACTGCTCATAGTCAGTGAGGTATCACAGACTTACAGAAAGGAGAATCTTTGGGACTCTCAAATTCCCCCTCCTTGCTCCTTTCATCACAGTCCAGCCATTAATTACCCAGCTGCAGACAGCTCATACCCTCTGCAGCTCTGCTTGAATCAACCTGTCAGTGACTTTTGTAACAGGGGACAGGCAAGTCACTGCAAAGGGTGGACACAAGGCACACAGGCAGGGGGACCACAGTGCCCAGCGTAGTGGGGGACACAGCAGATGTAGAGATAAAAAAATAAATAAAGTTTAAAAACGTACCATCTACAAACTGGTTTTAGTTTCCTCTCTGTCCTCTATAAAAAGGTAAAGAAAATAGAGCCCCAGAGCTGAGCTCCTCTCTCCTAATGGGAAAGCTGAGCATGGAGCAGAATGAAACACTGCTACCTGCTGCCTTGGACCAGAAATGTCACACAATTTTTCAGGGCGTGTCTCCCTTCCTAAAAAAGTCTTCTACCAGCTCATCAAACGTCTGTGAGGAGTTCTGCTTTAGGATATTTAAGGGAGTGAGTAAATACTGCTCTGCAAATCCAGTTGCAAGGTGCTCACTGGAAACAGGTGCTGCTCCAGCTGTTCCCAGCTGTTCCCCACTCAGCTCTTCCCTCTCACCCCTGTGACAAGTGCAGCCTTCTTTTGAGCAAAGAGCTGGCTGGCAGCAGTGCTGAGGAACGTTAACATCCGTAAATGCTTCAGGTTTCTCACTATTTTTCTCTGGGGACTCATAAACAACCCCTCTGGGCACAGAACGCCACGGGGCTCTTTTCCAGACACTCGTGGGTTTCTGCCCCCTCCTTTGGCTTTGCCGCTGTCCAGACTTTTGCACGGGCTTTGGGACTTTGAAGTCAGGAAGTACCTGGGGAGCAGAGCTCAAGTATTCCTGAAAGTAAACCTGGCACACGTCAGCCTTCACAATGGGAATGATGGAGCAGGGTTTCAGCCACTTCACAAACTCGCACAGCTCCTCAAAGGACGAGTGATCCGAGTACGGGATGAGGTGGATGTTGGGGTGGGTGACCTTCACGGGCCTGCCCGTGGGGATGATGGCAATGGTGGGGTGCAGCGCGTTCCAGCTGACGAGCGTGTCCCAGCGGATCTCGGCGACGTCCACGGCGCGGATCCAGCCGGCGCCCTCCTCAGCAGTGAACACGTCCGGCAGCTCCAGCAGCCGCATCTGCTCCAGGCGCTGGGGACTCACCACCACCCACGTGCTGAACTCCAGCGCCAGGTCCACCAGCAGCGTCTCCTTGCCCAGGGTGTACACGCCTGCCAGGGGAGCAGTGCCTCAGGGACAGGACAGGGGGACACGAGCCCTGCCAGGGGCTGGGCTAGCGGCGGGAAGGGCAGCACTCACCGATGACCACGTGGTGCTGCGGGTGGGCACGGATGAGGTGGGCAGCCTGGCGGGTGGCCAGCGCCCGCGAGGGCAGGGCCCGCTGGGGGTGGCAGTGGGTGTTGTCCAGGTACAGGCGGTCGATGTGGCGGCCCCTCAGCACCAGCTCGCCCTGCATGGCACTCGTGTAGCGGAAATCTCCTGCAAGGACAGGGATGGCAGGGCAGGGCCCAGAGAGGGTGTGGAGTCTCCCTCACTGCAGCTATTTCCAGAACCATCTGGTCACAGTTCTGTGCCAAGTGCTCTGGGACAACCCTGCTTGAGCAAGGAGTTGGGACCAGGTGACCCACTGCGGTCCCTTCCAACCTGACCCATTTTGTGATTCTGTGATTGTGGGAACCTGCCCTGTACCTGTGTAGAGGATGGTGCCAAAGGTACCCTCAAAGAGGAACATAACGGAGCCAGGGCAGTGGTTGGAGTCGATCAGCGTCACCGTCACCTCGTCCAGGACATGGCTCTGCCCCACCTCCAGCGGCCGGATCCAGCACATCGGCACCTGCAGAGAGGTGTGAGGGTTGGGACAGGCAGGTGGAGCTGCCCAGACGATGAGGGCTGGGTGTGGCAGCTGGGGGTGCCCAGGCGACGATGGCCGTGGCGGGCGGGACACACCTACCTGCAGGCGGCGGTGCAGGAGGCGGGCGGTGAGCGGGGAGCAGTACAGCGGGCGGCTCCAGGTGCTGGACAGCCCCACCGTGTGGTCCGAGTGCATGTGGGACAGGAAGAAGAGGCGGGCCCCGGCCGCCCTCCGCAGGCTCCAGAAGTCCACGGCGATGGGGGTCCCGGGCAGCACCGTCCCGCTCATGGCGGGCGGGGACCCCGCGCCCCTCACGCCGGTTTTGGCGGGAAGCGCCGCGCACGCGCGGACGGCGCGGGGCGGGGCCGGGCCGCGCGCCAGGGACGGGGTAGCGTCACGTGCGTGGGGNAGGCGGGCGCGGTGTCGGACGTGGTGCAGAAGAAGCTGGTGTCGTTCTACGTGCGCGCCCAGGCCCCGCGGCAGCCGCAGCTGGCGCTGCTCGCCGTCAACTCCCTGCGCAAGGACTGCGCCCACCCCAGCCCGGCCGTGCGGGGGCTCGCCCTGCGCACCATGTGCGGCCTCAGGTGCGCCGGGGCCCGGGCCGGGGCGGGGGGGGGTCCCCGGCCGCGGTGCCCCGCTGATGCTCGGCTGCCGTCCCGCAGGATGCCCGGGATCCAGGAGTACCTGCAGCAGCCCATCGTGAGCGGGCTGCGGGACAAGGCGTCCTACGTGCGCAGGGCGGCCGTGCTGGGCTGTGCCAAGATGGTGAAGCTGCAGGGGGACTGCGAAGTAGGTGAGTGGCTGGTGGCCGTGGGGCTGGGGTGGTGGCCGTGGTGCTGGGGACACGCAGGTGCTGAGTTCATGATGCGCGTTCAGGCTTTAGGGCCGTGCTGGGTTCGCTGTGCTGCCCCTGTGCTGTCGTGGCTGCAGGACAGAGACAGGGAGAAAGTGGAGGGTAATTATTGAGAGACTGAGAGAACTGGGGTTGTTCGGCCTGGAAGAGAAGGTTCTGAGGGGACCTTATTGTGGCTTTCCAGTACCAGAAGGGAGCCTGCAAGAGAGCTGGAGAGGGACTTTGGAGAAGGGCATGGAGTGACAGCACAAGGGGGAACAGCTTCAAACGGAACGAGAGCAGGTTTAGGATATTAGGAAGAAATTTCTCCCTGTGAGGGTGGTGAGGCCCTAGCACAGGGTGCCCAGAGAAGCTGTGGCTGCCCCATCCCTGGCAGTGTCCAAGGCCAGGTTGGATGGGGCCTGGAACAACCTGGGATAGTGGAAGGTGTCCCTGCCCATGGCAGGGAGTGGGACTGGATAAGCTTTAAGGTCCCTTCCAACCCTTAACATTCTGTGATTCAGTGATTCAAAGATTTTGTTCCATCCCCAGTCCCTGATCAGCCCAGGGCTGCTCTGACCCACACAGACCCTCAGGGAAAAGCTGTGCCAAGGGCAGGTGTTCCTGTAGAGTTTGAAGTTTTGTTGATCCTTTCTTCCAACTCAAGCCTTTTTTTTTTTTTGTGATAAATACTCACATACAGTGATTAAACTGCAGTGTGCAACAGAACTTGGTGGCAGGACCTCTGTGCTTTGCAGATGGTGCTCTGGTGAACGAGCTCTACAGTTTGCTTCGTGACCAGGACCCCATTGTGGTCGTGAACTGTCTGAGGGCCTTGGAAGAGATCTTGAAGAAGGAGGGAGGAGTTGTCATCAACAAACCCATTGCCCATCATCTCCTCAACAGGTTTGTTTTCTTTGGTATCAAGATGGTGCTGGAAGCTTCTCTTGTTCTTGTGTTTTCTGTGCAGAGAGGCAGTTTCTGGGGGGACCTAAGGAACTCTTGTCAAGCACCTAAAGATGGAGGCGGCCCTCCTAAGTTAACTAAACCACTTTAGGCTAAGGTCTTCAGAGAAATCTGGGATGCCCTGCTCTTCCAGGGGGTCTTTGCCTCAGCTGGTGGTTTGGTTTGTAATTGTAGGTTAATGTGATTCGTTTTTTTGGATTTTTTTAAGTGATTTTACACATGATATATCTATGGGACAGGTATGTTCTAGAATGTCTCTCCAGACCCATTGAAAGATATATTATTTAACCACTGCTTGAAGAAATCAGTTTTTCTGCAGGTAGTTCTATGTGATCTGGGAACAAAGGGGTATTGCTCTGCCCAGGGTTCTTGTCAGTGCTGCTGCCTGGTGTAAACACCAGCAAAAGTGCACATGACTGATACTGAGTCAATAACTGGGGAGCTCTCTTGAGATAAAACCGTGGCATCCACTTGGTTTGGAGCAGAGGCCATAAGGAGTTGGGAGGCTGAGCTCTGCTCTGCACAGCGCAGATGTTCCTGCACTCCCTGACTCGTGCCCCCTGTGCCTGTGCTCCTGGCAGGATGCCTGACCTGGATCAGTGGGGGCAGAGCGAGGTGCTCACCTTCCTGCTGCGCTACAGACCCCGCAGCGAGGAGGAGCTCTTCGACATCCTCAACCTGCTCGACGGCTACCTCAAGAGCAGCAGCCCCAGCGTCGTGATGGCAGCCACCAAGCTGTTCCTGGTGCTGGCCAGGGAGTACCCAGATGTGCAGGCAGATGTGCTGGTGCGGGTGAAGGGCCCGCTGCTGTCTGCCTGCACGTCGGAGAGCAGGGAGCTCTGCTTCACCGCGCTCTGCCACGTGCGCCAGATCCTCAGGAGCCTGCCCGGCCACTTCAGCAGCCACTACAAAAAGTTCTTCTGCTCCTATTCGGAGCCCCACTACATCAAATGCCAGAAGATGGAGGTGCTGTGTGAGCTGGTGAATGATGAAAACGTGCAGCAGGTGCTGGAGGAGCTGAAGGGTTACTGCACAGATGTGTCGGTGGAGCTGGCGCAGGGAGCGATCTTTGCCATAGGTGAGGGCTGTGCCTTGGCTCGGCTGCAGCCCTGCACCCTTCAGGGGGCTGCTCCCTGCTGAAGGATGTCTGGGCAAGCCCCAGATCACTGCTCTGTGCTGCAGCAGCACAGACACCAACCTCCCCAGGAGTGTTTTGTGTCAGAGTGTTTCTGAACCACTGATTATTTCAGAAGTCCTGGCATTGAGCTGCTTCAGGTTGTGCAGAAAATCCTTGAATCTCGTGCTGTGAGGAGATGCTCTAAAGAAAATGTGTCATTTCATCTTGTCAATGAGCTTCGCAGTGTTCAGTGAAGCTGTGCAGGGGGTGGAGGAGCTCTAATACCTGCTTGTTCTTTGAGCTGTGATGGGGGCAGAGTTAAGGTGATAGTTTTGGTTTTGTGAGCTTTAAAAATAGGTGAGTTATTACAGTATTCATAAGGAGAAAGCTGGGGATGACAAAATCCCTTTTTTAATGTATTACATATAAGGAAAGTTTAGAAATCTTCTGAGGCATGGCCTCAAAAAAAAGGAACATGTCACTGGTGTGGAGAACAAGCTCATTTGGCCACACTTTCAGAAATGGTAGTCAGAAAGGAAAGGAGAGAGACTGTTCCTTTAAAGCGAGTGTGTGATGAGTAGTTGGGCTCATGAGTCCTGTTTCACTCTGATAAAAAGTTGACTTTTATGTCTTTTTGGCATCCTTGCAGCCAATATTGCCAGGACATACACAGAGCAGTGTGTGGGAATTCTGACAGAGCTTCTGGGGCTTCAGCAGGAGCACATCACCTCAGGTAACTATTGCAGGCTGCTGCTTTATGCTCTCAGGAGGTGATCCCAAACTCAAGGCCCTCAAAGGCACTTGGCTTTCAATTTAATTGGCACCTTCAGGTGGAAGTTTTCCAGGTGGGTTGAGGGGTATAAAGTGTGCTCCTTCTGTAGGAACTGCTCTCTGTGGGAAAGGGGAAGATGGTTGTTGCTGTGTTCGTGGTTCTTTCTGGCTGCCACCTGCTGACTCAGGGAGTGAGGGGCTCAGCAGAGACATTTTACTGTCTGAGGGCCAAGATGATTAATAGATCTTTTAAATCTCTGGGATTTCTCTTCCTCATATAATAGTCTGATTCAGTTGTACCCAAGCTTCCTTTTTTCTCTTCTGCCCTCAGATCCACCTTCACATCACTGCTGTTCCTGCTGTTCTCTTTTAACTGGTCTTGCTCTCAGGTTTGAAAACCACACACTTGCACTCAGCTGTTGAATTCAGTCTCAGGAGCTGTTGGTGTTTCTGACTGGGCAGCAAAACCTTTAAAGTTTTGAGCTAAAGTTCACAGGCCTCATTTTGAATCAGGGTCAGTTTTAATTTGTCATTCTAACCCTGTGTGTCTGAAGCATCATGAGTCAGAGGCTTTTTAAAGGCTGGCAGTGGCCAGGAAAGAGGTTGCTTTCCAGCAGCCAGAGGAACAATCTGAAGTCTCAGTGCTTTATTTTAGACCTGGTGCAGCTTTGCTCTGACAAATGCAGTGTCATGGGATTGGGGAGGAGGCTGCCTCAAATCACAGTCACAGGCAGGGCACTGACCTTCCTGGCTGAGATTTGCAAAGCCCCTTGACTGGGGGGGTTTGAAATGGTTTTTTTTTTCCCCTGAGTGTTTTTTATAACTCCTGGGGGGTGCTGATAACTTGCTTTCCCTGCAGCTGTGGTCCGTGCTTTCCGGGACCTGGCCTGGCTGTGTCCCCAGTGCACAGATGCCGTGTGCCAGGCGCTGCCTGGCTGTGAGGACACCATCCAGGACAGCGAGGTGAGGGGGCAGTGCTTGGGGGCAGGTGGGCAAGGACTGTTCAGCTTTCCTTTGCCTTGAGATTGGGGGCAAAACTCAGAAATCTTCAGATTAGTTCTCTCAGCGTACTTATTTCATGCCAACACATGGCACACAGCAGCTGTTTGCTGGTGTTCCTGTGGTTCCTTCAGGGCAAACAAGCGCTGATCTGGCTCCTGGGCACGCATGGGGAGAAGATCCCGAACGCTCCCTATGTCTTGGAGGACTTTGTGGAGAATGTGAAGTCCGAGACGTTCCCAGCAGTGAAGATGGAGCTCCTGACGGCGCTGGTGCGGCTGTTCCTGGCCCGTCCCGCCGAGTGCCAGGACATGCTGGGCAGGCTGCTCTACTACTGCACAGGTGGGTTCCCTCTGTGCCCACAGGCTTTTAGGGACCTGCTCTGGCTGTGTCCCCAGGGCGTGGAGGCTGTGTCAGCATCCTGGCTCTGAGGATGGCAGAGTAAGGTGGTTTCATGCCTTAGGCTGCTGCCTGGCCCCTGGCCGGCTGGTGGTTGTGGAATTATGGAGTCATGGAATCACAGAATGGTTTGGGTGGGAAGGGATCTTAAAGATCATGCAGTTCCACCTCTGCCATGGGCAGGGACACCTTCCACTGTCCCAGGTGGCTCCAAGCCTTGTCCAGCCTGGCCTTGGACACTTCCAGGGATCCAGGGGCAGCCACAGCTTCTCTGGGCACCCTGTGCCAGGGCCTGCCCACCCTCACAGGGAACAATTCCTTCCCAATATCCCATCCAACCCTGCCTTCTGTTAGTTTACAACCATTCCCCCTTGTTCTTTCTCTATCTGCCTGTAAGCAGGCTTGCATTGTATCCCTGAAAGTCTGTTTTTGATAATGAAGTGTTAGTACTGTGGGGAAATGTGGCTGATGGAATTGTCCCTAAATTGCACCTCTGTGTTCCCAGAGGAGGAGCTGGACATGGCCGTACGAGACCGTGGACTGTTCTACTACCGCCTTCTGCAGTCTGGCGTGGAGGAGGTGAAGCGGGTCCTGTGCAGCCCCAAGTCTGACCCCTCCCTGGGGCTCCTGGGGGACCAGACCAAGCAGCCTGTCAATGCCTGGGCTTTGGAGTTCAACACTCTGGCCACAGTTTATGGCAGAGAACGCTGGGCACTGGCCACTGCTCACCAGCCTGTGGAGCCCTCTTACTCGTGCTCCCCTCGTGCTGACTCCAGGAACAGAGACACAGGTAACCTGCCTCACCTTCCTCTGGGATCCATCCTCCCCTTGCCAGTAGATCACAGGATCCCAGAATGGTTTGGGTTGGAAGGGGCCTTGAAATTCCTCTCGTCCCACCCCCTGCCATGGGCAGGGACACCTTCCACTGTCTCAGGTTGTTCCAAGCCCCATCCAGCCTGGCCTTGGACACTGCCAGGGATGGGGCAGCCACAGCTTCTCTGGGCAGCCAAGATGTTCTCCTGTGGGTTTGTGTGGAAGGTCAGAGCCCTTTGGGAATGCTGACCTGGTGTTCTGATCACCTTGTGCAGGGTGTGGCTGGTCACTCACGAGCCCAGGGGATGCTGCTGGTGGCACTGGGATTCCAGCCTTCCTCTGCTCCATCAAATGGGCTTTGTGGCACTGGGAGCTGCATCTCCCCTGTGTTTGTGCTTTCCTTTCAGAGTCGCTGGTTTCTGAAGGGAATAAGGAAGTCCTCGAGGTTCATCCTGATCCTCTGATGTCTGAAGGGAATAAAGAAGTCCTCAAGGCTCATCCTGATACAGGCAGCCTGAGCTTGATTCCTGATGTTTCCTTGACTGCAGAACAGTTTGAGAAGAGCTGGCTGAGCCTGGACACGAGCTGCCAGCTCTCTCTGCCCTGGTGTGGGCCTGTCCACCCAGACACCATCCAGACAGCCCTTCGTGTCGTCCACATCCAGACCATTGCCATGAGCAAAGCTGGAGCCCAGCCCTGGAAAGCTTATCTGAGTGCCCAGGATGACTCAGGCTGCCTCTTCCTCACAGAGCTCCTGCTTGAGGCCGCAGATTCAGAGCTGCAGGTTTCGGTGAAGCAAAATGAAGCAAAGCCAGAGGCACTGCAAGCCTTCATCTCAGCCTTGAGGACGGTCCTGGAGGCAGTGGCTGGGCTGGAGTCTTGACTGGTCCCTGCTCCCAGCAGGATGCATGCTCAGGACACAGGAAAAGTTGATTTCTCTGGCTTCTTTTGCTATGCCCAGTGCTGCTTTGGTACTTCTAAACTGCAGAGTGTTGGCAGTCCCTCCCTGGGCCTGGAAAGCCCAAGTGGTGTGGGGGAAGCTGCAGCTGATGTGGGGCTGGGGAATGGGGCAGGGTGAAGGGTCTGCCCCCACCCTGGGCTGGGGAAAGGACAGGGTCACTCTGGTGTGAGTCACAGGACTGGTGGCATCCGTGGTGCTTGTCATGAGGCACCAACATCACTGATGGAACCAGAACTGAGCAGAACTCTGGGGGGTGTTTTGGAGAGGTTTTTCCTGAGAATTACAAATTATTTTAAAAACCCAAAACATCAGAAGCACCAGGACTCTGCCACTTATCTCACATTAGAGGAACAGTGCAATGAGGAGAGAATATTTCATTCTTGGCTCCCTTTACATTTGTTGTAATTTGCTGTCTGATTTCAGCAGTAGGGGTGAACAGAGCTCTTCTGTGCCAGAGGAGGGTGGGCAGGGTACATCCTGCTCACCAGAGCCAGCATGTTCCATTTCCAAGAGACAGGCATGGGTTTTGTAGTTGAAATGTGTAACCAAGGTGGAGAATTGCCCTCTCTGAAGTTCCCCCCAGCTCCCCATGCTGTTGCCAGGCTCCTTGCTTGAGGGTGAGGTGCACAGTGAGATTGACCTAACAGGGCTTTAGGGTACTCTGTGAGGAGCACAAGCTTCTTTTAATCCTGTTCTGTCAGATTTCTGGTAATTTTTGATTTCTTTGAGTGACTTGATTGTACCTTCAGATGGCAGTGTGCCTTCCATGCACTTCACTGAAACCCTGTCACTCTTAAACAGACTTCTGATTTTCTTAATAAAAATGTGACTCATTCTTGGCTGATTTCTGGAGTTTCTTGTTCCTTCAGCCCTCAGGACTGTGGATGGAGTGATGTGATCACTGCTGTGGATCAGGGCAGATCTGCAGCCCAGCTCCTGCCTCTGTCCAGCAGAGCTTTTATCTCTGACCTTCCTTGAAGCAAAGCTTTAAGGAGCAATTGGGCAATAATTAATCTCAGTCTCATATGCCAAATTACTGTGAGGGGTGAACCTGCAGGTGAACTCAAAGGCAGATCATCAGTCAGCTGTAGCAGGGCTCCTGTTCAGTTCCCAGAGCTGTGTTGTGTCCCTGTCCTTGGGGAGAGCTGCACTGGAGCATTGGCATTATGCAGTTTAGGATAAAATAGCTGATCATTTGTGGGCAATCCATTGTTTATTCTGCTGTGGCTACACCAAGCCTGGGCTCTGTCTGGGAAGGGACTTGGAGCTTCTTTTCTCCAGACCCCTTTCTTGATGAATGAACAGGTCAGCAGACCCCAATAACTTCTAAACATTTATTGCAGCTGATCTTAACAGAAATGACTTCATTTGGAACTGTCGGTAGCCCCAGGAGCAGCATGGCTTTGCTAAACAAAGTCCTGCTGCAGTCAGCACCAAACTTCACTTCTGCTTCTCTCTCTCAGGGTTTAATTCCTTATCTCGGGATCTCAGTCCTTATCTCGGGAAGCTCAGTTTGCTCCCCCAGTGAGAATCAAAATAATGACTGATGGGCCATAAAAAAGCAGTTTTACAGCCCCCACTTGGTGATCTCCCAGGGGAAGGGATGAAATCAGCCTGGGAGAGGGCTGTAGTGGGTGGTGGGTCACTCATCCTGCCCTCTACATCCTATTCCTGCCAGTCCCTCTCAACCTGCCTCGGATTCTTTCTGTAAAACACATGCACAGGAGGGATTGGTTTGTTTTCAGGAGATCTTGGACAATTGACAGAAAGGGCTGTGCCACTTTTCCAGAGGAGAACTCGGGCTTTTCATTGATGTGACTGCAGAAAAGCTGTTGTGTTTCTTCCAGACACTGCAAACAGAACCCGACACTAAGCAGTGTGTAAAAGAGATTCTCTATCACTACAAACAAAAATAGTAAAGTTTGTTGTTATCAATTGGTTTTTCTTCTTGTGTTTCTCTTAAATTTAGCAGTAAAAGTGGGCTTCACTCCCACTCAAGCCTCCAGGTTAGTGCTTAGTGCTGCAGACTCAGCAGGTGAGTATTTGTTTTAAAACATTTCCGTTAGTTATTCTAAAGGTCACTCTTCCTCTCAGGTGACTCCAAGGCTTATTCTGCAAAATTAGCATTTGATATTTTAAACTAAGAGTGATTAGCAGCCCTTTGCCTTTTGGCTACTGAATACAGAAATCCTGGAGCTGCTCTGTACCCCATCTGCAGAAAAACACGAAAGGGGACACATTGAAAGGCCTCATCTACAGTCAGGGAGAGAATCAGACTTGGTACAATGAGTCTGAACAACTCTGTGCAACACATGAGGTATTGGAAATATGGAAGATGTGATTCTCATATCTTTTGGGGGTCTTTTTTGGTTGAGAATTGTTGTTTTTAGCTTAGCTGTATTTAGCTTTCCCCACTTCTGCATGTAGAGAAGATGGATGGCCTTCCAGAACTGTGCTCTCTGCCTCCTCTTCCCACCTGGGAACGGCCTCCCCTTTGCCTGTGGGGTTTTTTAAGTGTTACAGTGTGAGAGAGGTGAATCAGGCTGGCATCATTAATTCGACCTCTATAGCCTGCTGGAGTCAGATGTGATCCTCTCTTTTGGGAAAAGCCATGAGATGTGGGGAACTGTGGCTGGAAGAGTTGACCTGAAGCACGTGGATGGTTTTTGTCTGTTCAGAAGTCATGCAGTCCAGGGCAGTAACACCTGTTTGGGTGTCAGCATCTGCCTGAAGGATTCCTTCAAAATATTTTACAGCTGATGTGGAAAACAGACTAAACTTCCATCCCTGGAAGTGTCCAAGGCCAGGTTGGATGGGGCTTGGAGCAACCTGGGGTAGTGGAAGGTGTCCCTGCCCGCTGAGATGAGCTTTAAGGTCCCTTCCAACCCAAACCATTCTGGGATTCTACATTAAGAGCGTGAAGGGGAGCTGTGGGTTTTCCATGTTGTTTTATGGGCTCTTCCAGTCACATTCCAGGTCTGAAGCCCTCCTGGTGAATCACAGCCCCTTGGGATGTGAATGCTCCACAGCTGCCCCTGTGCTCACCCCTGGGTACCCCTGGCAGCCATGGCTGGACACGGTGCTGAAGGAATTGGGGTGGTGGGGGGGCTCGGACTGGTGTCCAACCTGTCCCCACCCCTGTCCTCAGTGCTGCCCACCCCATGCCAGGTGGGGGTGGTTTGAAAAGAGGGCACCAGGGTCCCGTGCCGTGGGTTCTGTTGTGCTGTTTGACCAGGATTATCTGCTACGCACTAATTTCCTTTAGGGCTGTGATGAAGTCAGAAAACCACAGGCAGCGCTCCCCGCGGTGCCTTCCGCTGCGGATCACTTGACATGTCCCTTCCCAGGAGGGCCAGGCCAGGCACGCTCCAGCTCCGGCACCATGGACCAAAGGGGGATCCTGCTACAGAACCTGGAAAGGGCCCAAGGCAAGAAGCTCAGCCGAGGAGAGTTTGCAGAGGAGTTTTTGGTGAGTTCACTCAAGGCTCAGCTCGGTGTTTCAGCTCATTTCAGAGGGAATCGCTCGGTCCCTTCTCATATGTGACAGTGAGATTTTCTAGAAGTTTTATAGCAGACACCCAGGAGTTAACTGGGCTAAGAGGACTCTAAAGACATGAGAGGAATTGAATAGTTTGCATTTGAACTGTTTGCTTTTTAACTAATTACCCGAGTGCTTCCTGTTTTCTGCTTGGTGAATGCACTTGTCGGGACATGGTTTCACTTTGCCTGGTAACAGAACTGGGGGGACAGGGAGGAATATGGAGCCTCTGGCCCTGGTGACACAACTGAGGATACAGGGAGGAATATGGAGCCTCTGGCCCTGGTGACACAACTGAGGATACAGGGAGGAATATGGAGCCTCTGTCCCTTCTCCCCATTGCAATCTGTTAGACCTGGGGCACACGAGTTCCTGCCAGGGATCTCCGGTTTCTCCTTGACTTAGCTTGTCCTTGTTTCCATAGAGCACAAGGTGCCCAGAATGGCTGCCCCATCCCTGGAAGTCTTCAAGACCAGGTTGGACGGGGCTTGGAGCAACCTGGGATAGTGGCAGGTGTCCCTGCCCATGGCTGGGGGTGGAATAGGATGAGTTTTAATGTCCGTTCCCACCCAAACCAATCTGGGATCTGGGATCTATGTGTTCTACATCCAGCAGTGCTCCTGGCCCCATCCTGGAAACTACTTTCTTGTTCCCTTGAGGCAAAAGCTGCAAAAAATGTTGATGGCTCCCACCACCCCCTGAGTTCTGCATTGCCCTGAATTTGTGAGCTCTCTGATACATTTTGTGGTTTGGGTGCCAGGGGTGAGGCTCAGATGCCGACGCACCATCTCATGACTAAAGCTGGTGGCTGGAGATGGCTCTTGGTGTATCAGCTGGAGGCAGGTGGCTCTGACAGGCTGTCTGGGCTGCTCTCAGAGGCAGTGACACTGCCCAGCTTTCACAGACATAGGGAAGGATAAAACTGGTACCTCTGTGAGATCTGAGATGTGCCAAACACTGGACCGACCCCTGGCAGTGGGCTCCGGGTTACTGAGGGGTCCCCACAAGCTCCAGCCCTGCTCTGTCGTACCAGTGAAATCTAGCACTTCAAACACTTGGGGAAAGCTGAGTGCTTGGTTTCCAGGTGTCTGGGGTGGAGGGAAGTGATTAATCTGAGCCTGCAGTGACAGTCTGTTGTTCCATGGAACAAAGCGCTGTCACAGCCTGCTGAGTTTCCCCTCTCTCTGCCGGGGTGTCTGTGCCTGTGATGCAGTGGGCTCTGAGCCCTGCTGCTCAGGCTGGCTCCAGCAGCCTAATGTACCAACTTCTGATCAAAATGGCAGGTGGAAAGGGTCAAGGCTGCATTTCCTCTTGTATGGGATAAGATCTTCTCAGAGTCATCTGATTTGAGGCCACTTTGGCAAGGCAGTGGCCTCACCAGGCCACCGTGTTGGCTTGTGTTTCCAAACATGATAGAAATATCCAGTGCCATTCCTCCCCTAATTCCTGCCCTCTCCTAAGGGACCAAGCATTTGTAGGGGCAAATTGTGGTGATGTGACTGTAAATGACAGGGGGTTTGTTAGAGTCCCCTTTTTCCGTCTGTGCAGTCTCACAGCTGGGCACTGCCCAGGCTCCCCAGGGAATGGGCACGGCCCGAGGCTGCCAGGGCTCCAGGGGCATTTGGACAATGCTCTCAGGCACAGGGTGGGATTTTGGGCTGTCTGTGCAAGGCCAGCAGTCGGACTCAATGATTCTTGCGGGCCCCTTCCAGCCCAGGATATTCCAGGATTTTGTGATTCTCACTTATTTTTTCATACCAGGCATTTCCCAAGCGGTTTCATGTCAGATTATTCAGGGACAGAAAAGTCAGATGATTCAGGGCCTCGGCTCTGGGAAGAATGGCTTTAGTATGGAGTGATGCCCCTTCCCTGAAAGCTTTCCCTGGAAGCTGGGGGTGCACTGGAAGGAGGCAGGGGAGGATGTGACCAACACCAGAATTGCTCAGAAGGTTACAGGCATGTGGAGGCTACAAAACCCATCCCGCTCCCACAATTTCTATCCTACTGTTTCTGCCCCACGTTCTTAATAGAGGCTGGACACATGGACTGTCCTGAGCCTCCTGTACCTCCTCCGTGACTCATCCCATCAGATCTCTGAGATTTAACTCCTAGGGTATTGTGGCTGAATTTTGTGTTTTAAAACTGCAGTTTAATATTAAAAACCAACAACCTGGACACAAAAATATGAAAGCAAAAATACAGCAAGGATGGTGCTTCTGAAGTTGATGGTAACAAATAGTGTGTGTTATTTAGAAGCTGGTGGCAGTGAAATAAAATTCTATGCTTTACCAGGACAAAGATGCTTTAACTCTCTGTGAGTGCTGCAGCTTCGTTCTGAAAATGAAAGAGATGAGAGATTTGCAGCCCTAAGGGTCTGTCCCAGGACTCCTTCTCCCTTCTCTTTCATCAGTCCATGGAGCCACTCTGCTCCAGCTGCTTGTGCTCCCTTAGCACCTTTAGCATCGCTGCTTCCAGCTATGGACAGAAGCATCCCTACCAAAGTGAGAAAAATCAATAGATTTACCTGTTCTTTCTGGTATCATTTGTTAAAGGTGCTTTGACATTGTCACTCCTGTGATCTGGGTGCCATTTGTACTGAGAGTAATTCCCCCGGGCCTCACTCACTTG
Organism: Aleadryas rufinucha; assembly: GCA_013397815.1. Taxonomy (NCBI): domain Eukaryota; kingdom Metazoa; phylum Chordata; class Aves; order Passeriformes; genus Aleadryas; species Aleadryas rufinucha. The sequence goes on from VZTH01005590.1 coordinate 59,921, forward strand.
TGAGGGCGATGCTTTGTGTCACTTCACAAGCCGACGTGTGGGCACTGCCTCAGCACACACTTTCCATTCTTCAGAAGCCTGTGCTGGGGCTCTCAGGTGGTTCTGTCTCTATTCTTGCTCTGAGAAAAGACACTCAGGAAAGAATTAATGGTACTGACCTTGCTTTGTGGTAGCAAACGTGACCCCTCGAGACCTTCATGTGCTCTCTAGTAGCGCGCTGGCTGTAGCACGTCTGCTGTAATTTGTTCCACTCTTTTATCACAGAAGCTGAAGAGACAGTCAACAAAGTACAGATCGGATAAAATCTACCCTACAGCAGCGTCTGAGCAGCCAGAGAATGTCAAGAAGAACAGATACAAGGACATCTTACCTTGTATGTTGGAAATGGCACGTGTTCCTACTCAGCCTTTGGTTTTTCTTGCTTTTCTTGTTCTCATCCTCTGCTGCCTGCCTGCACAGTCGTTGTATGTGAGCATCTCACTGCTGTCTGTTGGCTTTGAGTGCTGCTGTTCAGATGTGGGGCTTCGGCTGCTGCAGTGCCTGCTCTGGGGGACTTTGGCACATATCAGCACTCTCAGGCACATGGTGGAACTTTGGGGATGTCCTGTGCAGGGACGGGAGTTGGACTCGATGATCCTCGTGGGTCCTTTCCAACCCAGGATATTCTGTGATTCTGTGATATTTTCTACAGACAGAAGGACTCCTATTCACCAGGAAACACATCCTCCAGTGATCATCCTTGCAAGCTTTCTGGGTAGCATTGCAATCACTGGAATCCAAAGGCCTTTGGACAACCATGTCTCTATGATGTACAAAGCACACAACAGGCAAAACCTGCTGTGGCTTGTCCTGGCTTGGTGCAGTGGTTTCCAAAGGACAGTCTGTCCCAGGATCACAGCAGACTGGCTCTTTCATCCATCCCAACCTGGAAAAGAAAGTAAATCACAGAATCATTGAGGTTGGAAAAGATCGAGTCCAGCTTTCAAACCTTTGTATCTAACCCCACAGAGCTGGTTTGAGCCTGGAGTGCGTTTAGGTGGTTTTGGGCTTGGCTTTCTGCATGGTCAGAGGGGATCAGCGCTGCACTGGGGTAGTGGCAGCACCTGCAGCTCTCGCCTAAAGCCTCCCCTGCTCTCCAAAAGGATCTTGTCCATCCCCTGTGTGTGTAGGCAGTGGCATTTCTGAGCAGGGCTGTGGGAGGCATGGGAGGGACATAATCTGCTTGCACAGCCACCCACCCACCCTGGAGGAGCTCTCTGACGTGAGTGCTCCCCCAAAGCACCTTGTGCTGCCCTCCAAGGACTCAGTGACCGTGAAAGACAGGCACTGACTGCTACTTCTCCTGCTTTTGCAGTTGACCACAGCAGAGTGGAGCTGTCCCTGATTACATCTGACACAGATTCTCATTACATCAATGCCAACTTCATCAAGGTACGGCCTCTTCTGTGGCGTTCTGTCCTGCAAAGGTGCTGGTGCTGCCACCTCGGTGGGTTGTGCTAGGAGGAGCAGGTCGGGGGCTCTGGTGAACCAAAGGGCTCTGCAGGAGTTTCTGGGCTGTGCTCAAGGATAACTCATGTTAGAAGACGTGCAACACCAGTGAGCCCTCCAGAAACCCTCCGTGCAGCACAGGGGCACCAGGCTACAGGGCAGGGGACACACTCGTGCCGGGGCCGTGGGTGGAACAGTTTGTGGTTCACAGCCCCAACTTCCTTGTCGCCGTTGCTGCCTTTGGTGGGTGACAGTGGTGCAAAATTGCCTGTGGCCAGAGTCACCTGGGCTGAAAGCAGTGCAGAGGCAGGAAACCTTGCAGTGCTGCACGGCTGGGACCCGCTGCCGGGGCGAGCAGCGGGGCAGGTCAGTGTGGGACAGTGCTCCACCAGCAGCTCCACGTGTTTTGGGACTGTCCTGGGCCTACAACCCTTCTCTGATTGACAGATAGATAGATAGATAGAGAGAAGGTTCCCTTCATTCTCCATGACAGTGACCCAGGGCTCTTCTGCAGAACAAAAGACCTTCCCAGCAGGATCACGGTTCATTCTGTGGCCACATCACCTTCAGGCTCCCAGAGGCACTGTAAGAACTGGTGCTGGTCTCAGCCCAACCCCAGCTCCCCGGCTCAGCCCTGCCTTTGCTTTGCACACCACTGCTTGAGTTAATGTATGTGCCCAAAACTCAACTGTATGAAAGTCCTTCTAAATTCTTAATGGGCTTGCTGATAGAAGTAAATTCAGAGAGAGGAATGACTTCATTTCTGCTGGTGAACTATGCACAGATGTGTCCTTGCATGTTCCAGGGTGTCTACAGGCCAAGAGCGTACATTGCAACCCAGGGTCCTCTCCCCACTACTGTCATTGACTTTTGGAGGATGATTTGGGAGTATGAAGTCCTGGTAAGGTGCAGATTTATATTTAAATATAAAGTTTATATGTCCTTTTTTTTTAAGAAAAGTTGCTCTTACATCCAGAAGTCCTTTGTGAGCCAGGGTTTTGCTCCAGATGTTGTGTGTGGCCCACATCCCTCCCGTCAGCCTCCTCCCACTCGTGCCAAGGCAGGAGTCTGCTGATGGCTGTCCCTGCCTTTGGGCTCTGGCTGGGGCGGGCCCTGTGCCAGGCTATGGGTGAGGTCCCAGTGTGACCTGTCTGGCAGTCAGGGCTCGGGGGAAGGCAGCCCACAGAGTTTTCTTGTCACTGATAAGTACCCGTAAGAGATGAGTTTAATTTTGCTGCCTGAATAAGAAACTTGTGCTCAGGCTTTTCTAATGAACCTTCTTCCTGCAGGTCGTGGTCATGGCTTGTATGGAGTTTGAAATGGGGAAGGTGAGTAGCACATCACAGATGGCCTCTGAGTGACAGGGCAGGGTGAGAGATGCAGATTTTTATTAAATCCCATTAGTGGCAGCGAGGTTCTGTTTGATATGAGCTGTTTTCTGGGTCTCCAGCTACAAGTGGTCCCATGGGAAATGTCCCTGCCCATGGCAGGAGGTGAAATGAGATGATCTTTAAGGTCCCTTCCAACCAAACCAGTCTGGGATTCCATGAAATTCTTTAGCCATTTCCAGTAGCATGGAGAATCTCTCTGGAAAGGGAAAACCTCCAAGGAAGGGGAGGCTGGAGCTGGACAGCAGCAAGAGCTGAGCCTCTTCCCAGTGTGAATTTTGTCCTGAAAAGGGAAAGAGGAGACAGCACAGCTGGGCCAGTGGGGAATAACCAAACACATCCTGCTTGTCCCAACAGAAGAAGTGTGAGCGGTACTGGGCAGAGGTGGACGGCTCCCCCCTGCACTGTGGCCCTTTTGCCATCACCTGTGTGAGTGCAGCCACCTCAGCACCCTGCCCCACCCCAGGGCACCCACGGAAAATGTGACTCTGACTCCTTCTTCTGCAGGAGGCTGAGGAGAAGAGGAATGAGTATGTGATTAGAACTTTAAAGGTGACCCTGAATGAGGTAAGGAGGAAAGGTCGAGGCAGAAAATGCAACTGGACCGGCTTTGTTACATAAATAATATATTAAAATATGGTACATTTTGTGCAGAAAATTTTACACTGCTCAGGCTGCTGAATTAGATTTGACAGCAGTTGAGGGAACAAAGAAAGTAAAAAATTCATTAACTCAGACCTCACTTTCTGAAGCTGTTTGTCAGTCATGGCAAATCAGACTCCGGGTAAGTGAGGCCAAGAATGTCATAAAACGGCTCCTGCAGCAAAACCAGCTGCAAACTGCTCCTCTGCCCTTTGCCTGCTGATGCAGAAGGGAGCTGGAGATGGAGCAGAAACCCAGATTCCCTTGCCATGCCGACATCCCAGACCCTGCCACTGCTCTCCTCCTGCAGGCAACCCGCACCATCTACCACTTCCACTACAAAAACTGGCCGGACCACCACATCCCCTCATCCATTGAGCCCATCCTGGAGCTCGTCAGGGACATTCGCTGCTACCAGCCCGATGACAGGGTCCCTGTCTGCATCCACTGCAGGTGGGTGACCTGGCTGCCAGCAGGGAAGGGCTGCTGGCCCCCAGACCCCCGTGCTCCCGCGTCCCGAGGGGTCACAGGGAAGATGGCCAAGCCCACAGCCAGGCTCCTCTTGTAGGGAGCCCTAAGGCAAAGGGCTCCTCTGAGGACAGCCAGCATGGCCATGGGGCAGGGAAGGAGGCAGCAGCAACAGCATCACAGAATCATGGAATTGTTTACATTGGAAAAGTCCTTTAAGATGGTTGAGTCCAACCATTCGCCCAGCACTGCCAAGGCCACCACTAAACCACGTCCTCAAGTGCACATTTACACATCTTTTCAATGGTGACTTCACCACTGCCCTGGGCAGCCTGTGCCAGTGCTTGACAATGCTTTTGGTGTAGAAATTGTCCCTAATATCCAAGCTAAACCTTCCCTGGGGCAACCTGAGGCCATTTCCTCTTGTCCTGTCCCTTGTTAGTTGGGAGGAAGAGACCAACACCTGACTGGCTACACCCTCCTGCCAGGGAGCTGTAGAGAGTGAGAAGGTCTGGGTCAGAGACCACCACCACTGGGCATGTCCGTGTGTGGCTGGTCAGCACAGGAGGACTGAGAGCAGTGCTCAGGGGATGAGCTGTGCCTCCCAACCCTGTGCAGCAGAGCCCTGCGTGGGCTGAAGCTGCAGCATCCTGCGGGTCTGCACCTTTTGCTGTGTGGATGGGAGGGTCACAGGTGGCTGTGGGTCTTCTCCAAATACCCTTGTCAGAAAACACAGTGTGCCCTCCTTCTGAGCTGTGTTGGCAACCCTGCTGTGGCTGTCATTGCAGTGCTGGCTGCGGCAGAACCGGCGTCATCTGTGCCATCGACTACACCCAGAAGCTGCTGAAGGATGGGGTGAGTGCCAGCCCCTCGCTGCCTCCGATGGCACCTGCACCCCTCTGTCCTTCCCCAACCTTCCCTCTCCCTTTCACCCCCTCTGACTGCACTCAGGTGGATTTCAGGTGGATTTCACTGCCCCCTGAGCTCCCCGCAGCCGGACTGGAGAATGGCGGTGGCCAAAGTGCTGATTCCCCATTCCCAGTTTGTGCCACTCTTCTCTCTTTAGACACTGACAGCATCACACCAGTGGGGCAGAATCCCCCCTCCCCTGCCCCCTGTGGCCAGGCCTTCAGCTCACAGCACATGGCCCTGGGCTGACCTTCACTCTTCAATACATCTTTACTGTCTGTGTTTGTCTCTCCACGCTTACACATCAGATACTCGGTGTTTCCAAAGCACCACCTTGCTTCACTCTGACTCTCCAATAATGGTGCACAGGCAGTAATCCCTGGCCTCAGGACAGATTGCTGGGACTCAAAGGAGAGCCTGCTGTCTTCTGTTCTATAGCTCCCTGAACCCATCCATCTGGGAAATCAGTGTCATGTCCTTCGTGCTGCCCACAGCTGTTATAAAAAGGGTATTTTCTGTGGAGTGTGAGACAGGAGGGAGGAGGATGGTTGGTAATAAATAAAATAGCACTTAAAGCAGGCCCTTTGTTAAAAATTCTTGCAGTAGCAGGCCTGGATTTCAGACTGTTCTCTGAACTGCATCATGACTTGGAAGCCTCATGGAATTAGACCTGTCTGTAATTTTTATCAGAGAAATCATAGAAATCATGGAAAGACTTGGGTTGGAGGGACCTTAAAGATCCTCTCTTTCCAGCTCCCTGCCATGGGCAGGGACATCTTCCACTATCCCAGGTTGCTCCCAGCCCCATCCAACCTGCCCTTGGACACTTCCAGGGATGGGGCAGCCACAGCTTCTCTGGGCACCCTGTGCCAGGGTACCACCACCCTCACAGGGAATTCCCTCCCAATATCTAGTCTAAATCTCTCCTCTTTTAGTTTAAAACCATTTTGTTTCTTCTCTTTCTCACCAGATTCTTCCAGTGAACTTCAGTGTGTTCAGTCTGATCCAGGAAATGCGCACACAGAGACCCTGCATAGTGCAGACGAAGGTATGTCTGGGGAATGTCACCAGCTGGTCCACGCTGGGACCTCACCTTTTCCCCAGGAGGGTTCACAGCAGGGAAACCCAGAGCAGTGGTGCTGGTGGGAGCTGGGGGGTGGAGAAGTTGTGCAAAGTCCCTTTTCTGACCAGAACAATGATTTTGCAGAAATTAATTTGGTAGCTGAGCCTTTCCTTGCTGACAGCTGGGACAGTGCTCACAGAGTGATTTATCGAACGCTTACCCTGTGAAACCAGGGACTGTCCAGGCAATAAAGTGGGAACTTTCCTCAGCTGCAACAGACTGAAGAGGAAGCTCAATGCAGAACAGCATTGTTTGCACACCCAAAAACCCCCCAAATGCTTCAGGGTGAACCCTGTGAGAGTTGTGGCTTCTGCCTCTTCTCAGAATTCACACTCTGCAAACGGACAGGAAAGGCAGCTTCTCTCGGGGGTGATGCTTGGTTGGGAAGAGGTGCCATTTACAGGTCCCACCGGTGCTGGCTGTCACAGTTTTTTCTGTCTGGAATGCAGGAGCAGTATGAGCTGGTTTACGATGCGGTGATTGAGCTCTTCAAAAGGCAGATTCAAGCACTCGATGCCCAGAAAGATTTTGCTGCTTCACAGGTAAAAGTCCCAGGACAAACACCCTGCCTCTTGCAGCCTGGGCACTCCAGCTCTAACCTCAATTCCTACTGCAGACCTGGGATGAATTCCCATATTTTCTGCTCCCCTTGATACCCAACCTGAGTCTCTTTTGAATTTAACCCATGAGAATCCAGCTCTTCCCCTAAATGTGCAATGCTTATCACAAACAAGACCTAGATTTTCTTCAGTCTCAAAACCATTTTATATTTTCTATACATTTTTATGATTGTTTAATGTCATGAGTGAATAGAAAAGCACAAGCGTGAGTGACTGATTTCCCTGGGGATGTGCCAGTGAAACTTGTCTTCATGGAGTGCTTGCAAGCAGCTGAGGGATTTTCAGACCAGGCTGGAAAGCTTGGGATGACAAGGCTGAAAGTGTTACCTCATGTATGCTAGTGAGGGAATCAGCACTACAGCCTGTCTGTGGGAGGGCATAGGGGGAAATGTTTTGTGAAGAAACATGGCAAAGTCTCACAAATCTGTTACAGCTCTGAGGAAAAAACGTGGTCTTGGTGTGAAGTTGCATATTAACATGAATAGCCAAAACATCTCTGGTTGAGGTTTTCTTTGCTCTTGCTGTTCTGTGACTGCTGACATGAGCCTCACTGGATCAAATCCAGGAAAGTAAATGCATCACAGCAAAGCCTGGAAGGTCACAGTGAGCTCATTTTGTCAGAAACTTTTCTCTAAAGAATTGGGAAGAGGATCCTGCAATGGGACTTGTGCCTCAGTTTTGCCATAGGATTTGCAGAACGTTCCAAGCCAGAGCTGAGTGAGAAAAGAACTGGAAAAAGCCTTTTTGGGCTGGTTAAGGACAGTCTGTGAGCAAAGGTCACACAGAGCTGGGTTGACACAAAATGCAGAGGACGTTTCAAGTCAGGATGTGGTTTTGTAGCTCTTGCCCAAAACTCTCGCCCCCTTAAACCTCCCTCTCCTCTGAGGACACTGTGCAGAGCACAGGGATGGCCATGAGCTGGTGTCATGAACAAAACCAGCACCCAGCTTGCCCAGTGTGGGCCCCTGAAGGCAGAGTGTCTGCACAGGCTGCCTGCCAGCTGTTTGGCACAGCTGGATGGTCGTAGGGCTCGCTGTGCTCTCATTTCAGAAAGGTGCTGGCAGGAGTTGCTCTTCAGGAAGTTCTGTCTGCAGTTTTCAGCTCCACCTTGGTGTTTTCAAGTTGGTGCTGGTCATTTCCCAAGTGCTTTAGCAATGAGAAGTAGTTGGCAAAAATTCCAGCTCCTAAAGCAGCACATTGGTGTTCTTTGCATTCTGCCTTCTCACTCTCATTTGCCAACATTTCCTCTCCCTAGGAAGGAGCTGGGCATCCTGTAGCCAAGTCGGTCCTGACTCCAGAGGAAGACATTTATGGCCTGAGTTTACTCACCTGGTAAGGCCTCAGCACAAGTATCCCTGGTTGGCATTTGCAGTCACCCACACGATTTCAGAGAGATGAACTTTTTGATGTGTGCTTTGGAACACTTCAGCTCTCAGGATCTGCTGCCTCCCTTGAGTCACACTTTGACTTTCATGGTTGTTCCTAACATAATTCATAGAATCATAAAGGTTGGAAAAGTCTTCTAAGACCACCGAGCACAACCATTAACCCAGCACTGCCAGGTCCAACACTAAGCCACATCTCCTAGTGCCACATCTACATGTTTTTTGAACACTTACATGGATGGTGTTTCCACCAATTCCTTGGGCAGCCTGTTCCAATGCCTGATCACCACCTCAGTGATGAAATTTTTCCTAATTTCCTAATAATTCCTGCTCTTCTCACTGATGTATCTCAGTCTCTTCCCTGTGTGCCATTATCAGTCCCCTTCTTCTGCCCTGGGCTTTGTTTCATGCAGTGTTTCACATATGAACTGAAATCAGTATAAAACAGTATAAAAAAAGTATCATTCACATGGAGACACCGAGGGCTGGGTCATCCCAGCTCTCTGCCTGGCATGGAATGTCCCCACACTGGTCCCATCTTCCGTCTGCACATCTCTCTCCAGTGCCCCTTGCTGCAGGAATAGCAATCCTGAGGATCCAACTTCCCAATACCAGGAGCTTCCAAGGGTGGTGGGATCTCTCTGTGGGCACGTTTGGGATTGCAGTGTCCTCTTTCTGTAAATAATTTTGCTTTTTCATTCAGTTTGCTGACATAAAGAGGACTGCTCTGTTCCCCATTTAACCGTGCTGAAATGGAGCACAGTCCTTCCCTGTGCTCCTCGCTGGAGGCTGAGCTGGGCTCTGCATTCCTGAGGGAATTGCTCTTGGGAACAGTGCAGTGGGCTCTGTTAGTGGGCTAACATTTCCTGAGCCCTCGATGGCTTTGACTCCACACCACTTTATTGTGCTTTACTGCAGCTCAGAGCGAGAGGAGCAGGTTCCACACCAGCATCTCCCTCCACAGCACGATGAGCACCAACATCTCCCTCCGGTGGCACGGAGCAAAGCGTCCCTGGGCTCGCTGTGTGCCACGGGAGCACAGCACAGCTCTGCCCGGGCAGTGCCCCCCATCAGACAGGCCATCTCCTTCGGTGCTTTGAACTTCAGCAGCTGCAGGAAGGCGGCTGCTGGCGAGCCCTGGGGTGCTGGGGATGCCCGTCAGAAACGCCGCAGCTGGGAGCTGGACCTGGAGCCCAAGGGAGCAGGCGGGAGGGGGCCTGGTGCCAGAGCACCTCTGGCATGGACCGTATCGACCCCTCTAGCGCTGGGGCAGCAGGGACAAGACTGGGAATGGGATGCAGGGGATGCCAAGCCTGTTTGGAGTCTGCAGTGGCCAAAAGCCAGTCACTCAAGCTTCCAGGATGGATTTTCCCCTGTGGACCTGAACTCCTCCAGACGAGCAGCAGACGCCCCCCCAGGCCACAGGAACCAGGGGCAATGCCCTCACCCTTACCTGTGCTCAGCAGAAGACCCCTACTTCTCATCACTCTCTCCAGACAACCCCCTGTCCCCCGCGTTTCCCTTTCTGGAGGGGCAGGATGAGCTCCTCCCTTCTTGCTCTGCCAGTGCCCCACTACAGCCCACCACAGCCAGCTCTTCATCATCCCACCACGCTCCCCTGAACGAGGAGAGGATGCTCCCCTTGGGTGAGTGCTACTGAGACAAGGGGACACGTGGGACGAGGTCACTCTGGACTGGGGCGTGCTGGAGGGAGTGGTCAGTGTGGTCATCTGGTGTCCAGGCAGGGCTGTAGCCGCTCCTCAGGACTGGACTCTCATGGGAGCTGAGGGAGCAACCGGTTTCATGTTCACACTCTTTTCATCCTGCCTTAATTTTTTCCCACAAGCATTTCTAGAACAGCGTAATTTTGGTGTTTGAGTTACACAGCTGCTCTGAACCACTGTGTCACCTCAGAACAGCTCTCACAGGGAGGCAGGGACTGGTGCTGACCAATTCTTACACAACGGTGCTCCAAAAAGCATTCAGAAAGCTCCCAGAAATGTTTTTTTCTGAGAATCTAATTTTCAGGTCAAACCCAACTCTTCGCTGCAGAGTGTTGTGAGGGAGACACTGAAATCTCACTGAGATTGAGAGATCTGGGACTTCAGGGGTCCTGAGCTACCTGATCTACTGGGTGACACCCCTGCCCATGGTGGGGGTGTTGGATCTAAATGGTTTTTAAGGCCCCTTCCAACCCAACCCATTCTATGAGTCCATGATTCAACACAAGTACTTTGCCCAGATCTGTATCCTTATATCCATCACCTGTCATATGAGGAAGGTGGAATTATTCCTTGATCTGGTGTCCAGTCGGACATTTCCTGTTGTCCACAGCTTTGGCACTTGCTCCACTTAGCCCTGCCCAGGCCCCTCAGCATCCACTGTCACAAAGACATGCTCGTCATCCCGGTGCCCTTGGGAAGTTCCGGGAGTTGCAGCCCAAGCCAGCCAAGGAGCAGTGGAATCACCAGCTGTGTGCCTGGCTGTGTTGGGTTATGCTCATTTTCCTTGTGCAATTGGTGCTGAGAGCTATTTGGATGTTTAACCAAAGTTTAGAGGTGTTAAACCTTAATCTCTGGTGCGTGGCAGAGCAGGAGCATCCCCCTCCTCCATACGTCTGGGGTCTCCCTCATGTCCTGCCATGCCAGTAACTTGTGTCTCTCCAATCAGCCCCCCTGCCACAGTCAGGTGATGATGATGATGCTCCACCCCTGCCCCAGCGCACCCCCGAGTCCTTCATTGTGGCCAGTGAGTCGGGTAAGTGATGAACAACATTAAATTGGGTCTGAGAAGCACTGAGGGCTCACCCAGCATTGGGGCGGTTCCGTAGCATCTGGCAGTGCCTGTGCTCCAGCTGCCTGGGATGAGAAATGATTTCTCTGGGGTTCAATTGCTTCTAGGACAATTTCCTCCGGCCACTTCAGATTTCCAGCTTCCAGACAGAAATCCAAATATCGGAACCTCCTGGGAGTGGAGTGGTGAGTCTCACTCAGAGGGGTTTCCTGACCCTGTGAGACTGAGACCATGTAAGGTAAGTAAGGGGCTTTTCACCTCTTTTCCAGCTCTATTCCTATGCCAATCTCCTTATCACGCTCCCTTCTGTGAGAAAGACTCTAGTTTTGGCACTTTGTACTTGCCACAAATTATTTCATAGAACCACAGAATCGTGGAATGGTTTGGGTTGGAAGGGACTTTTAACATAATCCCATTCCACCCCGCCACCATGGGCAGGGACAACTTCCACTAGACCAGCTCCAAGCCCTGTCCAACCTGGCTTTGAACACTTCCAGGGATTTCAGGGCTCAGGATTGGAAAGAAGATGTGGCGTCAGTCTGGCCCCTTCTTATCAACATCTACTTTACTCCAAACATTATATTTCGGGATTCTAAGACCAGTACAGGGTAATAAACACATTGCCCCTCATTTAGAGAAGGATAATGAAGACAGGACATTAGTGTTCTGCTGAGCTTCACACAGCCCTGTGGAACCAGCAGGAGCTGAACAAAATTTAGGCATGTCTTGTTAATCCCATAGCTGAGTGACAGCTCTGTGAAGTGGAAGAATAAGGCACAAGTCTGTCTTCCTTTACATGAGCATGGAGGTGTGTGTGGGAGGGTGTTTGCACATCACATCCTTTCCTTGTCTTCTCTGGCTTCCTTGTGTGCAAGAAAACAACATTTGGATGTGGGAATTTTAAATACCTGCCTTGTTTTTTGTTTCCAGAGTGTGAAGCTTTGGAGCCCACGAACAGGTATAAGTTTAACGCTGGGATAATCTTTGTAATTAAGACCTGCTTTTTTTCTGAAACTGCTTTATTTAGTAAACGTGTTTAAGATCTGTGCTCAGTGCAATGGAAATTGTTGCTAAATAGTTCTGCAACTAAATAGTTCTAACCAGAACAGTTCTGAAACCAAATGAACTGGTAGTTCTGTATTTCCTAACCAGCTCCTGCCTCATCCTGTACATGAGGATGTTCCTTGCAGCCTCCTCTTTGTCTGCATGTTGTGTGTTTCCTTTGAGACAACTGAGATAAGCTGGTTGGTAATAATTTTTATGGATATTATTTTAAAGCTAGGTAACCAAGTCTTTTATCTTTGCTTTCTCAGAGACAATCCAGGATCGCTCTAATTCTCCTCCTCCGCTTCCTGAAAGAACCCCAGAGTCATTTGTTCTCGCTGAGGCAGCAAGTAAGTGCTGAGCTCTTTTCTCAGGATGTAACTGAGGTTTGACACTCACACCTAAACCTGTAGGTATCTGAGAGCATGGCCCACTTGTTCAAAGCATTACCAGGTAGTGCTTCAGCACTTCCCTGCAGGAGAGTTCAGCAAATACAACAAAAATAAACACAAGTAGGGAACCTGCATAAAATTTCTAGCAGTGCTGCATCAGAGGAGATGAAAAGCAACAACAAAGCACTTGGAAAAAAGCAGGAGGATTTGGGAATGACCACTGAAAATATATGTATGATTTGTGTTCCCAGGTCTGCAGCCTGCTGCAAGAAACTCCTCGAGTCCTGCGGGTTTGGAGAGCAAGGGCTCCGAAACATCATCCAAAGAGCTCATGAAATGCTTCAGGAGGAGCAAGGTAAAAGAAACAAAAGGTGTGGAAACTGTAGAGGGAGAGAGAAGAGCTCTGGCACAGCTGCTGCTGCTGCTTTCTCACTGCTGACAGGGGGACCAGGGCCTGCTTCGAGACCACTCGTGTTTAGGGCAAGAAAACAAGAGTAATAAAAATATTCTGGTGTAGAAGTGCAAACACCAGCCCTGTCTGCGCTGGGAACAGGGTAACACAGCCCTGCCCGGGGCCGTGGTTATGCCTCAGCACTCCATCCACCTGAGTGCCGGTTCCTCTGGGAAAAAGTTGCTCCAGCGGAGTCTGAGTCTGTCCTACAAGGACAGAACCATCACCAGCCTCCTCTTGTTGAGGCTCCTGTTAATTATCCTCGTGAGCTTGTACTTTGGGGTCTTATGGTGGAACAGAAAAGCATTTGAGGGCAACAGCAAGAAAAATACAAACTGGAGCCATTTGGGATTTGGAGGGAAAAGCCAAAGTTTGCTTTTATGAGATGTGGTACTTGTACATTTCCCAGTGAATTCCCTTTACCACAGTAGCTGATCCACTGCTTCCTAGATTTTTTTCCAACTTGCCTTTTTCTATTTTTTTTCTTTTTACAGAGCTTGAAAATATTGAAAAATGTGAAAAAAAGTAAGTCTTTCAGGCTAATATCTTCCCAATGGATTTAAGCAAGTATTTAAATGTGTGGCATGGAAATATCAAGAACCTGAAGTTTTCCAATGTGAAATTCCCCGCACTTTGGAGCAGGACACACAGAGCTGTGCCAGCTGAGCACCTTCTCACCTGGAGGGCTGTAGCTCTTGTAGGAATGTCATAAGGATGCTGTGCTGCCCTTTGGGGACCTTGGGGACAAATTACCAAATTCTTCAGGTCATTCAAACCTGTATTGCAGGACCCTACAAATGGGAGATATGGGTGCTGGGAGAATGCGAGCCCCAGCCCGGTTTCTGACCAGTCTATTCGGAGCACAAATAAGGAATCTCTCACTGAAATCACTTTGATCTAAAATTGAAATGCTTATCTTGAAAAACAGGACTGCTAAAAAGTGTTTAAAGCACTTCTGAGCAAACGTTTTCTCAGCAGATCTTGCTGCAGTAGTAAATCCACTCCCTGCAAATATCCCTGTAAATATGTAAAGGGATTGCACAAATTAAGGAAGGAATTGTTCCCTGTGAGGGTGGGGAGGCCCTGGCACAGGCTGCCCAGAGAAGCTGTGGCTGCCCCTGGATCCCTGGAAGTGTCCAAGGCCAGGATGGATGGGGCTTGGTGCTGGTTTGATGGTTGGACTGGATGATCTTAGAGGCCTTTTCGAACCTAAAGAATTCCATGATTCCATAAGTTTGGCAAAAAAATTACCAGTGACCAACTGCTCCAGTCTCATTTTTTATTTCTAGGCATCTACAGTCCCTCTTCACTGACAAAATCATCAGAACCTGCCCCGACAAACTCTCCGAGGTCTTTCCTTAACTTTGGTATGTTTTCCTCTTCATGTTTTGGTAGGAAGAACCTGGTTCTTGGAAGTCTAAATGCCAGGCAGAACACTTACAAACTACAAACACTGCAAATAATGCTCATTGGTTTTTACACATTTAGTTTTTACGCATTTAGTTTTTACGCATTTAGTTTTTACACATTTACAACTTTATTCGCAACTACAGGATGCTGCTTTTTCGCCATATCTTAAAGCTTAGGAAAGATCTGAAATCGCAAGTATTTTCAAATCCTGTGTTATTTTAAGGGATTACATAATCAGCATCTATAACATACAGAATTTGTTGCATTAAAATATATATATAATTTCTTCCTAGGCTTTGCAAATCGATTTTCAAAACCTAAAGGACCAAGAAATCCACCCCCAGCATGGAAGATTTAGATGCATTTTACAGACTTGGCGTTGCAGATTTGTGAAGTGCTCCTGAAATACTTGGAATGCCCATCCCAGTGAGGCTTCCATGGAAATAAACACATCAAAAGCTGTTTCACCATGTTGGCAGCTCAGGCACTACTTGCACATTCACTGAATTTAAAACTGGAGTTTTAAAGTAAAGAATATAAAAGTACCAGCAGCTTTCAGTTAATTCCCAATGGGATGGAAGGTAAGCCTTGGAATACAAGATTTATCCTAAGGAGGGACATATTTTTGTCATGTTTTGGAATGCAATCACTTCAAAAGGATGGATTTGAGCATAAACTGATGATGGGACCCAGTGAAGATGATGGGATGATCTGGAAAGCCAATGGAGCAGAGCGAGGTGGATCAAGACCCTCACTCACATTTGTAGGTCTACTGTAATCAAAGACACTGAAATGTTTACATTACTTGGACTAAGAGGGAATTTGCATCCCAGATTTTAGAACTAATATAAGCTTTTTTTTGTTTTTCTCCCCCATCGGAGTGAATCAGAGCATTTGTCCGGATTTTTGGGCAATATGTCTTAAGATGGTGATTGATCCCATAGAAACAAAACTGGTGTAACTGGACTGCACAATTGGCTGACCCAGCTGCTCTTCTATCTGGAAAACAAAAATCCCCAAACACCACGACAGCAAGCAAAATATTACTGTATTAAAAAAAAAATTCTGTTTTTAAGGATTTGTGATTCTCCAGCACAGAATTTCAGGTGGGAACAGGGAAGATGAGATTCCTCACCAGATTCCACTGCTGTTTCTATCAGTGGGGAGGGCTAAAGATGCTGAAAATTGCTTTATATGATTGTTTTCCTGTAAAGACAGTAAAAGAAAAAAAAAAAGGTAGGATTTGGGGAATTTGGTCAAGAGGACTCTGCTGACCACTGCTGGAATGGAAAATTCAGCTGGTTTAAAGTTGGAGGAATAGCCGATATTTGCTTTTTTATTACTGAACTCACAGGTTTTCTTAACAGCAGGAAACAGTGAAAGCCTTTACCCAAATTATATTCCTGTTTCTCCCAGGCTGGACGGAGATTGGAGCAACATCGTGTAGCAGAAGGTGCCCTAGCCCATGACAGAGGGTGAAACGAGATTTTTAAGTTCCCTCCCAACCCTTAACATTCTATGATTCAATAATTTTATTCATCCCCCTGCCATGGGCAGGGATGGCCTTCTTAGGCTCGCTCCAACAGCTCCACATCATCTCCCTCACGGGAAAAGCCCCGGCAGCACCCCGCGGTCGGTGTTTCATGGATGAAGCACTTTAGAACAAGCGACAACGCCGTTAAAATAAAGTTTTTTACCTCTCCCAACTCCCCGGCTCCGCGCTCCCTCACGCTCCCTCAGCGCTTTCCCGCCCTCCCCCCCGCCCCTCACGTGACCCGCGCCGCGCGCACGCGCCCCCCGCCCCCGAACTACACGTCCCAGGGTGCCCCGCG
>VZTH01005590.1:75943-94273 GCA_013397815.1 Aleadryas rufinucha
GCCCCGGGGACGGAGCGCGGGGCGGCCGCGCTGCTCCTGCTGCTGTCAGAATCGCCCTCGTCGCAGCTTCAACTGCAAGTGCTGTGGGAGTGGAGCTTTCTTCCCTCTATGCTTGCGTTAACGTGTGAGGAGCTGCTGGGGGTTTTGTAAATTCTATTTTGTTGGTTTTGATGAGTGCCCTGAGAAGGGTTCTCGTGATTCCGTACAAATATTTCCGAGGCGGGTGTCAGAGGATGGTGCCAGATTCTTTCCAAGGGTGCCCAGCAACAGGACAAGGCGCAATAGCCATAAACTAAAACACAAGAAGTTCCTCCTCAGCATGAGGAAGAATTTCTTTCCATAAAGGGTGTCAGAGCACTGGAACAGTTGCCCAGGGAGATCCTGGAGAATCCCTGTCTGAAGATATTCCAAACCCAAACTTGTGTCACCTGCTCCAGGTGACCCTGCCTTGGCAGGGGGGTTGCACTGGATGATCTCCAGAGCTCCCTTCCAACCCGAATTATTCTGTGTTTTCTTTAATTAGAAAGGCCAAAATATCTCTGGATTTTGGTGTGTGCTGTGTGTGGTTTTGTTTATTTTTATTTTAACAGTACAGAGTAATTGTTTTGGTTCTGCTCAGAGATTTGTTATAGTAAAAAGCTGATTGGAGAGAGCAACATAGATAAAAAATAACTGCAGAAGCTGCTGTAATTAAAAATACAACGTGGTGAATTATGCTTGAGGAGTGTATGGGCAGGTTTTGTGCCAAAGAAACCAAAGATCCACTTGCTTACAGAAGTCAAGTGTCTCTAGAGTAAACTCTAGATAGGACTGTCTTAAGAACAGACAAAACTATTACTAGGAGAGGCTTTTCTCCACTGGTTAATGCTTCCACACCACTGTGCTTGAATAATGACTATAAAAGCTTCTGATTGTAAACCTCTGCAGTTTTATCAGTGTTTATCAAGCAAAAGTTTGGAGCAGTGTATCTTCGTAGATTGGAGTGTCACTGTGTGAGTTCTAACCCAGAATTAAATAAGGCCTCTTAATGAAGGCTTAAAGAGCGTGAAAATGAGCATCAAAATTCCAGATTTGCAAAGGAAAGCTGTTTGCTACTCTGTAGCCCTTCACTGCCTGTCCTCAGCTGCAGGGGTAGTGCTTTTTGGGATGGGGCTGTATTTCTTTTCCTGTCGGTTTTTGATGTATAACGTAATTAAATTACCGATTCCATTGACTATACCACGTTTATCTGTGGCCCCAGGTGACAGTGAACATCCCCACTGTTTTTGCTGTTTATTAGTGGTTCTGGTTCTGTTGTTGGATGTGTGATCATGTTAGAGCAGCTGAGTTATTGGTACTGCTGTCATTCTGCCTCACTGCTGAGCCCATCGTTTAGTGACCTGTCCACAGCTTTTTTGTGTTTGAGGTGCTGGAGGCTTTCTGTTTATTTAAAGGAATAATTAAAACTACATTTCCTTCAATATTGCCAGGGATTACTATAATGTCACTGTTTAGCTTCACTGAATACAGCAATTACTCACTGTGGTAGTGGGGCTCTGCTGTGTTCAGTGGATCCAGCAGCAGCCAGGGCAGCTTTTATCCTGAAAACAGACAAGTGTTCACTAGAAGCTCCCAAATGCAAGGATTCCTCTGTTTGTTATTAGGATATGGCTTCAGACAGGAAGATGCTCTGAATTAAAATGTGTGAGGTTTTAAAACTATACCTAAAATCAGACCTGCTTAAAATAAGAGACCTTTAACAACCAAATGTTCTTAGAAACGTGCAGAGGGAAGTATTCCCAACAGCTCAGTGGTGGCATGAAATTCTTGTTTAGTTCCAGCTTGGGATCTCTGGTCCCACCAGGACAAATATCTGGTGTGTGAATTGCACGTTCACTCAGTGAGTAAAGCAGTGTCTGTACTCAGAGCCTGGTGACTGAGCAAACTCGTGCACTCCTCACATCCAAGTGTTGCAGAAAACCTCATTCCAAGATCCGTTTCAGTTGGCTTCCCAAAACAAGTGATACCACCCTGCTTTTCCTGGTTTCCCTGGAGTAGAAAGATCAGGGCCTTTGCTGTTTGCAAGGGCTGCAGCAGCACGATGAAAACTTGTATTTCAGGTCCTAAGACTATTGTATGAAGTGAGGATTAAGCAATCGGTTCTTTCTTTGCTCCATGAGTAACTCTGTTCCTTACACCAGGCTGTTGTGAAGGTCAACCCTCTCCAGTAATGAGCTCCAAGACCAAACCAGTAATGATCCAGTTAAACACTGGTTACACTAAAGAACCTGGAGCTGCCTGTATTTATCACTACACCCTTTCTCATAAAACAGTGTAACATGTTTTTTTTTCTTTAACTTCAATGCTCTAAGAGAATAAAGAGGGAATAGCAATGTGCAGCCAAAGAAAGGAAGTTTTATTAGGACAAAGCTCTGTGCTGAGGGGAAACTGTAAAACTTTAGTTACTGCATCTTTGGTCAGGTGCTGCCTTCAGCAGCAGGTTGTTCTCATCCCCATGGCTATCCTGGTAACAGCTCCTGGAGATTTATGGGCACTGTTGGATGAAACGGTTCTTTGATTCAGGCACGTTAAAATCTTGTCTTGGCAATTGAGTTTTTAACAGCTGAAGCATCAAGTTTTCTAATTACCTTTGTCCCTTGTTAAATGTTATTTGAATTAGCTTTTCTTCTTGAAAGAAGAACAACTTAAACTGTTCCATTTTGCCTGACAGAACTACTTCTTTACATTTTATCTCTCAGTCTTTTAGAGGTTGATTAACCTCAAAAAAAAACCCCAAACAACCAAAACAGCCTCTTAATTTCTTTCTCTCCATTAACTGAATAGTTAACTATAAGACTGAAGCTGTTGATGTGATGATTTGGGTCTTTAATTTTAAAAGATCAGCAGTCTAAGATTTACTTAAGTATTTTTACCTCTAAATGTAAGTAAAGCTTGTACCTCTTCAGCTCTACTGTGTTTTGCTTCTGTATCATGTGTCCAAAATCAGGGAAGTGTTCTGTATTGAAAGTCTTAATGTTTAAATGTTACACATACTTGTTTATCCTCTTCCCCTGTATGGCACTGCCTTAAATGTCAGAAGTTATTAATGTACGTAATTATAGATGTTCTGAAATACAGACTCCTTTTAAAGGCATTCTAATAAATGTGTTAAAAATGGAAATATTTCTAAAATATTAAGCTAGAGTTTTGGAAGTTTTCCTTAATTCAAGGCTTTATTTATATAATTGTAGATACCCTGAGTTTTGACTTAATTATAAAACCAAAAATGCAATGTTTTACAATTGGTCAGTCTCCCTGGGAATAGATCCCTTCAGCAAGTGAGAGGCCTGAATTCTTTTGGGGTGAATATGCTGCAACTGCAGAACTCTAATCTTCTCTTTATTGTTGCTGCCAGAAACTCCAGATGAAAATGGCAAAACCCAGCGAGCTGACAGTCTTATTATGAAGAAGATAAAGAAAAAAAAGAAAAAGAAACACCGGGAAGATGTGAGGGGAAAGCGCCTGAAGATGTACAACAAAGAGGTGCAGACAGTGTGTGCTGGGCTCACTCGCATTGACAAGGAGACTCTGTCTCAAGGACAGTGTGACAGCCTGGAAGTGAACAAGGAATCCTTCAGGTACCTGAAGGATGAGCAGCTGTGCAGACTGAACTTGGGCATGCAGGAGTATCGGATACCCCAGGGAGTACAAACCCCGTTTGTGACACACCAGGAGCACTCTGTCCGCAGCAGCTTCCTGAAGACTGGCACTAAATTCAGTAACTTCATTCACGAGGAGCATCAGTCCAATGGAGGTGCCCTGGTCCTGCATGCTTACATGGATGAACTCTCATTTTTGTCTCCAGTGGAGATGGAGAGATTTGCAGAAGAGTTTCTTGCGTTGTCATTCAGTGAAAATGATAAAAATGCAGCTTACTATGCTTTAGCCATAGTGCACGGAGCAGCTGCTTATTTACCAGACTTCCTGGATTACTTTGCTTTTAACTTTCCAAACACTCCAGTGAAAATGGAAATTTTGGGCAAGAAGGACATTGAAACAACAACAATTTCAAATTTTCACTCTCAGGTAAGAACTGTTCAAATACCTAGATTTGATTCATCTCATTAACCCAGAGCAGGCATGATTTAAAATAGGCGAGTCACAAATTTATTTTCTTAGCAGATGGAAAAAAGGTGATGTTGAGACTATGCTACTCTGCTGTTTATTCCTGTTTGTGCTTAAAGCTTTTCTGTGCTCGCTGGTAGTTGGTGAATCACACCTCAGACACTGCTGTGTGTGACCTGAGGAAAGATCTGCACTGATCATCTTTTTCTTCTAAACTTGGGAAAACACTGAGATAGTTCAAAACAACAGCCAAGTCTGTATCAAGAGTTGCATAGACTGCAAATGCTAACACTGCTTTTCTAGTCAATAGAGCTGGGGTTTGTTGGGTTTTGGGGTCTTGGGTTGCTGGGTTTTTTTGCAATGACGTTACTTTTCATGTTTCACTATATCTGATTCAAGGTGGTTTTTTAACATCTTAATTCCCTCAATACCTTATGCTGTTTAAACTTTCTAACTTGAAGGTGGTTAGAGAATCTTTTTGATTGCCTTAGAAAAGGAGTTTCGTTTTATTTGCTCCTGTGGTTTCCATAGTAGGCTTAAGCAAGTTTAAATTCTGCAACTGTATCTCCATGTAACTTAAATGGATGCAACAGTAAAAACTAATTTCAAGGTTCCTGTATGAAAATACCTTGGATTTTAGTCTTGTGATCAAACTCAGTAGTATCTATACAACAAGATTACAGTTTAGATAAATTTCTTTTTGATGGAATAAAGCTTCTTTCTGTTTAGTCTGAGAATGGATCCAAACTGCTGATTACCTTTAAGGTCTTTACTCAAGACATTAATTACATTTACTGGTTCACCTGTTGGGAGGATAAATCTGACACTCTGTAGTGGAGTGCACTTCAGTACGGTAGGAACACACCTTTAACAACAGATTTTGGAGTGTTAGTGCTTGTGGATGGGCTATTTGGATCTCTGCAGGGTTTACCAAGTGCTTATAAGCAAGATTTGCATTGGAAAAACAATTATTGCTTTACAGAAAGTTCCTGCATGGTTGCTGTGGAGTCTTTGAATAGCATTAAATTAATAATTCTGACACTTGGTTTTTTGTTTGACAATGATTAGCTGCTGCAGCACTTATTTTAACCAGCTTCTGTTTCTTGCTTTAAGTAATTCTTTGTGCTGACAGAGCTGTGCCTGGGTGCAGAGTACCCCAAAACCAGTCTATGAGCATGTAAACCACTGCTGTGGGCAATAGCATTTGTGCACAGCACACACCTGTGTCCTGCACATGTGAAATGTGTCCACAGGTCAGGCTTTAAAGTCTTCTGTGTTGGTGGTTTATCTGTGTTCTTTAGTGTCCTGATTGCATTCTGGCTTGAGTACATGTGATGACCCCTGAAATGGCCAAACAGAGCCTCTGGAATATTTAACAATTGCATTTTTTTGTCGGTGAATGTCCTGTGAACACGAATACTGGCACTATAAATACACGTGAGGAATGTATGGTAATAAATAAGAGGCTTTGCTGGGTTATAGTCTGCTGGTACTTCAATTAATTCTATTTTAAGTACTGTCTAAACTTGATTAAGATTGAGTCATGACATAAGGTTCAGTTGGTCTAAACCACTTCTCTAAACCCAGCTCCAGCATGACCTGGTTAATCCTCTCTGGCTGAAGTGTGTTAGTGCAGCTCTCCCTGAGCAAACAGAGCAGGGGAGCTGTCACAGGCAGCTGAAGCAGGGCTCTTCCGAGAATGCAGGTGATGGAAAAGCTGAAGGAAACATTGAAATTGGTGGTGGTTTCACCCAAATTTGATAAGCTGGCTTGTCTTGAAATGGAGAAGGCTGCAATGCCAGCTCGAGGGCCTGGGGTGAAGAACCTGACTCTTGTGCTGCTGTTCCTTGGCAGCTCTGATGAGGGGTGAACAGACTGGCCAAGCTTCACTTCTGACCCTTCTGTGTGAGAATTGTACAGTACAGAAGTGCTCCATAGTTGTGCTTTTGTAGATTAGGCATGTTGCACTATTGTATGCTGTAACACTGATTATTTATAATTGAAGATACTCAGTTAAGTCACCTCCATTCTGGGTTCCTTCTCTGTGCGTGAGTTTGTTTGCTGTGCTGGCCTGTGCCGAGGGGATTTGGAGCATTTGGGAGTCTTGAATCCTGGAGATCTGGTGTCAAGAAATCAAAATTCGATCTGTAAACTGCAAGTTCATGTGGCCTTTGGCTTGCACGACATTCAGCTGTTTTGTGTTTTCAGAGAAACTGAATTGTAATGTTCAAAATAAGGACTTTAATCTGAAAGACTTGGTGAAAGTCTAGTGATAATTAACTGCCTTGCAAGGTGAATTCCTTTGTTCTCAGAGCAGTGAGTTTATAACAAAGCACTCCAACGTGTATTTGTTACATAAATGTTTGGTTTCAGTATCTTAAAATAATTAAGCTTCAGTTTCCTCTGGATTTTTTGCTTGCATTGGCTCTCTTTGGTTCTAATACTTCAGTGCTGGAGCTCAGCTTTAGTTTGGAGCTGTTCACTTGGGCTGAGAGCTTTCAAGACTCACATCACTGAGCAGTAATTTGTAAGCTTTCCTCACATAAGGGCACACTTTAATTTGGAAGCTCTTAGCAGTGCAGCTAGAATGAACTCTTATTTTCCTTATCACTTGTTTCAGTACAACTGCTTCTAGTTCCACTCAGTGAATGGGAATATATTTAGAGTTAAAAAACCATTCTGCTTTTTTCCCCAACTGATCAACTGCCTGATGAATTCTCTCTCTGATCCAAAGAACAGTTAGACTGTCACAGAGGGTGTGTGGGGGTTCTGGGAAGAGGCCAGGAAAGAGAATTGGGGAAGTAGGTTTTGCATAAGCTGCTGTTCCTTCTGGGAAGAAGGTGGGAGAAGCAGCCAACAGGTGATAACTGGGTAAGTTTTCTTACTGCTGCTGTTCAGAACAGGTTACTCTGTCCCTGACAGCTTTGGTTAATGAACCACATCACAGTTTGGTTGTCTGCCCCATGTGAACTTCTCTGATTCTGGAAGGGCAATTTCTTTTTTTAGCAGTAGCTAGCAAAGTATGAAATGGAGAAGTTGTGCATCTGTACTGCAAACTTCATTTGGTTTGTCACTAAAGCCACAGAAACGATGCCTAGTGGTCCTGCACTATGTCAGATTTTAGTCAAACATGTCACCCTTGCTGTGCTGGCATGTCACTGCCTTGTCCTTCAGTAGTAACCAGCTGCGTGCTCTTGCTTTCTTCCTTGTAGCCAAGTGTTTGTGTGGTTGGTTTTATAGCTGACTTGGCATGCTGAAATATTGTTGCTGTCAACTGATTCATGCTTTTCTTGCAACTGGAGAGAAACTTCTGAGACTTAACCTCATTTGTCTCCAGCTGATGCCTCATCTGTGTGTCCTCTTCTCACCCTGTGCTGCTCACTTAACCCATGATGAGGCTGGGGTGGCTCAGGAACATGCAAATAAACACCAGCTCTGTGCCTCTGACAGGAAACACTGCCTCTGTCTGCTTCTGTTCTCACCCAAGTGTGGGAAACACTGATAGGCACATGGCGCAGCTGAGAGAAAATGTCTCCATGAGCACTCGAGAGCTAATTTTAAACGTGCCCATAACTCACTGTCAGTGTGGGATGGGGGATACACACGGCAGTGGTGGCTCTGTGGCATTTGAAAGGGCACAGGCTGCCTGAGTGGTCTTACTGGCCCCATTGTCCTTTTGCAACATTAAAAACAGTGGCAGTTACTGCTCGTGATCCGCTGCTGCTTTTAAAGAAGCACAAGGAACAGATTATAGCAAGGGAAGTGCTGTGGTAATAAGTTACTGACTTCTGGCAGCCGTGTGAACTGGAGTGACCCCGGCTAAATTCCTAAACAAGAGCTGAACTTTAAACAAAAATAAAAAACACGCAGAGAGGTCCTAATGGATGTAACGAAGGGACTTCAGCTATTTCATCATCTCAGCTTTCTTCCCTGCAGTGGGGGGTGCACGCAGGTGGCTGTGGAGTGAACAGAGCTGGGAAGAGGGAATCTCTTGGTGAATGAAAGGCCGAAGCAGTTTGCAGGGCAGCGAGCAGGGTGCTTACTCATGGGACACTAAACCACCCAGCTGTAAAGAGAGAGCAAGATGCCTGTTCTTTTAGATGTTCATTACATCGTATTCTTGAGACCACTGGCCTAACCAGTGGTGTTGGTGTTTGCTGCTCAGAAGGAATTAAGAATGAGAGTGGAGCTGTGAAGAAGTTTATGGCATATTAAGCTACTAGACTGCATCCCTGTGACTGAGGTACTTGAGATGAATACTACAGCCTGCTGGGGATTGCCATGAGTTGGTGCATATTTTCAGTGTAAACATGTCCTGGGTTTAATTCTCAAGTGTGTATATTCCTTTAATTTCTATTAAAAACTAGCAAAGCGTTGAAATCCAATATTTCCCTAAAGTATTTCTACTGTTTCCTTTACAACTCCTGAGTTCTTGTCTATTTTTTCATTGTTCTAGTGCATTAAAAAAAACTCCAAAGTTGAAGTTTCTCATTTTTCATTTCCTTTGAAAACATTACAAGGACAAACTGCATATGGAATTACAATTCATTTTAACTCATGACAAACACCTGTAAAATGCTAGTGCCTCTCACCAGGTGGTTTCAATAGCACAGAACTCATCTGGAAGTAGTCTGTCTCCACTTACATAAATAGTGCCAGGCAGTTAAACTTCACTGGATAAGGACCAGAGCACTTCAGTCCTTAGTTTTTCTGTAGGTGCACAGAGCTAAAACATTGCTGTGGTGTTCCAGTGCTCCTGCTCTGAACTGCATTCAGCAAATGGAGTGAGCTGAACTCCTATAATTAACAAGTGAAATATCTATGGCTGCTGCTGGAGGGTAAAATTGCAGCAGTAACTCTATTCTTCCTTTATTAGTCTCTCCTAATTTACCTTTAACAACTGCATGGAGTAGTTTAATGACATCTGCTTTGTTGACTAAACATGCAAAACTGAAACTAAACTTAAAGCTAAGCTGCTGAATCCACATGTCTATAAGAGGAGTTATAAAAGGCATTAGACTTTGAACATGACTGTTAAACTGCAAATTTACCAGTGATTGTCTGTCCTGTCCCACCACTCAGCCATGGAGAACAGCTGTAGTTTTTCACCCCTAGAACACACACTGAAGGGTGATGGAGGGCTGGGGCTCAGACACAACTGAGTGTGCAGAACAGACTAATTCTGACAGAACTTGTGGTCTGTAACATCAGTTATTTGTGGTATCTACATAGAACCTCCTCTGTGGCCATATGGCACCTTCCAGCTGCAATCCATAGCATGAGGCTACAGAACTCTGGAGTCTTGCCAGTGCCTCTCCTCTGGGAACAGGAAATTGGCAAGAAAAGTTTCCAGCTGACCCGGGAAAGTGGGACAGTCTGTGTTCTAGAGGATGTCCATGAGCTGTGACATTAAAGTATTTTTGGCCCCAGCACTGACAGCAGGTTCTGCTGCAAATGGTTATCCTAAAATTCTTCTCCATGAGCACTGGCTTTCCAGTTAAACCTCTCATTTCCTCTGGTTTTTGTCCAATTCTCTGTGTATACTATAAACAACATCACCAGAACCACTGCATGAAGGACACTGAGGTTTTTCACTGCAGTCCCAGGGGAAGGACCTCAGGGACAGGACTGAAATGAGGCATGTGCATATCCCAGGAGCATCCGGTTGGAAATGTAGAAGCAACAGTCATCTGCACAAACTAGTGGAGAGTTGTGGTGAAAGACTGAGTCACAATGAAACCTTGTGTGGTTGTTTTCTCAAGTCAGCCTGGAAGTGTTGAATTGTTCCTGAATTAGTCAAATATTCACTTGCTGTTATTCAAACTTCAGGAGGATTTCCTGTCAGGAGTACAGGCAGGAATCCTTTCTTTCTCCTCTATTCTAAACAGTCCCTGTGTGTATTCCCAAAGGCCCATCCACCAAAACAGATGTAGATGAGTGCAAGATTCATCCCAGCTGTGTTAGATTAGTCAGTTTTATTATTCTCCTGTAAGAGAACTAAAGCTGTGGTGCTGTTGTGTCTCCTGTCTGGCCCTCAGGTCAATCGGACGTACTGCTGTGGCACCTACAGAGCAGGACCCATGCGCCAGATCAGCCTGGTTGGAGCAGTGGATGAAGAAGTTGGAGACTACTTCCCAGAATTCCTAGATATGTTGGAAGAATCTCCGTTTCTTAGAGTAAGCAGTGACTTGTGGTGTGTTCAGAGCACTGTAGATATTTAAGCAATTGTTAGGTTTCCAATTAATTAGAAACTGTATTCTGTATTAAGGTATTTTCTTTATTGATGTGCTTATTTGGGCTACTGAGGTTCATTCTTTCCTGTGTCTAATTGAAAGGTATGGAATTAGATGGCTAATTTTAAAAAATCAAGTTTATTATATATACATGCACCTCTACTTCCCCAAAGACTATGCTTGATAAAATTAGTTTGGAATATCTTTTACCTCTCAAACTTAATTAGTTTCTATGCAATTCTTTTGACAGCAGATTTGAACCAGTTTTACCAAAGGCATCATTTAATTTTTCTATCTCACCCAGTGTTTTGTGTTATGTGTGTTTTGTGGGTTGTTTTGTTCCTGTTTTCTTTTAGATGACTTTGCCCTGGGGGACTCTTTCCAGTCTCAGACTGCAGTGCAGGTCCCAGAGTGATGATGGGCCCATCATGTGGGTGAGGCCGGGAGAGCAGATGATCCCCACAGCTGATATGCCAAAATCACCCTTCAAACGGCGCCGGTAAGGTTTGGGTTTCCTTTTGTACTCGAGGTAAAACATTGCAGTTCAGTCTGTGTCAGATTTGAGAACAAAAGCAAAGTACTTGATGTGTAATTGGCTCTTCAGAGGACTAATTCAGATTTAAGTTTCACTTTCGCTTCTGTTTCAAAGTGGCTCTGCTGATAAAGCTAATGTTACCTGTGATGGTTATTTTATTTCACTACTTCTCACAGTATCTTTCAGTGCTTTTCACATATCCTAGATCAGGGCTTTAAGATTAAAACCTCTCGTTATTATCCTTCAGGAGACTTAATTCATCTTATTTCTGTGGCAAGAACCAATTTGGTGGTGAGGGCAGGTGGAATGCTGTAAAACAGCAGAGATCCTTTTACTGCTCGTGCTGCATTCTGATGTCGGTGCTAAAGCATTTGTTACACTGCCTGTCTGCTCAGGAATTATTGTGTATTCTTGCTTTCTGTCTCTGAAAGAGTGCTCTAAGACAAATTTCAGGAGATTTGGAAGCATATTTTAATTGTCGTTTCAAGAAGAATTTCTGAACATACTCCTAAATAACTGAAGCTCAGGTTCTGTAAGATAGCTCTATTTTACACACCAATACATTCTTGGAGGAAGTCTTTCGGCACAAGTGAACACAAAAATTATGAGATTTGATTTGTTTTGTAAAATTTGACCTCATAACCTGAATTGTACTTCGCTGGTTTTGTTTCAACCTTTCACCGAACAAACACCTAGAAAAAATCAGAGGGAAGTGCTTTATTCCTTTGAAGCCTACAGCACCCAGCATTTTAAGATGATTTCAATACAAATGTTTCTTTTTGAGCAGTCTGGGACATTTTTAGTGTGTGTTTTTATCCCGTTGCAGGTCCATGAACGAGATCAAGAACCTGCAGTACCTACCTCGGACCAGCGAGCCCCGCGAGGTCCTGTTCGAGGACAGGACGAGAGCTCACGCTGACCACGTGGGGCAGGGCTTTGACTGGCAGAGCACGGCTGCTGTCGGGGTGCTCAAGGCTGTACAGTTTGGGGAATGGTAAGTGCTGCTGCAATGCAGCTATTCTTTTTTAAAAATAATAACAATTCCTTGGAAAACAAACCTAATCAGAAATGGTTTCAACCCTGTAAAGAGACAAACCCAGAGCTGAAAACCTCAAGTTATGTACCTGCTATTTTTCCCTCTTGAAGCAGTAAAACGTTTGTAACAGCAGCTTGTAGAATATTTTAGTGATATAGAAAAGCCTTAAACCTGGACCATCATCCTTGATTTATTCTTTTCCTGAGCAGGTATATTAATTCTAGCTTTTGTAACAGTAGTTTAAGAGCTCAATGTAATTAATTTCACAGCTGCAGTGCTTTCTCAGGTCATGTACCCAGGATATTGCTGTTGGCCTTGCACAGAAACTGGACTTGCATCATTGTAATAGCTGGAAATTACAGTAGAAATTGGATAGCATCATTAGCAATATCACTAGAGTAAAAGATGCCAGGATTTCCTTCACTCTGGTTCACAGCTATTGAATAAAACTCCTCACTGCTTCAACTTCAGTGTTACTTTCTAATTTTACATTTTTCCCTTAATACAGAATTACTCTGTCCAATTATAGAATGGAGGAATTGAGACAAATTGTGGTTCCTAGAACACAGAGAACTTTGATAGTGGCAGTTTGAACCTGGTTCTCAGGCATTTCAGTGTATTGTCCATGAAAACATCGCTTCTGTTGTGAATGCAGCAAAAATGGAGAAAGAAAAAAGGGATATCTATGAATTATCCCTCTTTTTCAAAATAATACACTATTGAGAAGTGTTGAGACTTTGTGCACAGTGTAACATTCAAGTAGGTCATTGGTTCGATGAAGCTTTCTGCTGGGAAGAGCTCTAATGCTCTGTAACTCAAATACTTTAAAAATTCCTGGAATTTTCATCTTTTTCTAGGAGTGACCAGCCTCGTATAACCAAAGATGTGGTTTGTTTTCATGCTGAAGACTTCACTGATGTTGTGCAGAGACTTCAGCTGGACCTGCATGAACCTCCAGTGTCACAGGTATCAAATCTGCCCTCGTGACAGCTCATTCCTGGTGTTTTGGGAGTAGTTTCTGACAGATCCCAGCTTCTCCCTAAAGTCAGCCCTTTTCTATCCCCAGTGGCCCTCAGTTCTCAGCTCTCTGGGGCAATTTCCTTGTGTTTCAGCATAAAATAGTTCAGTTGGAAGGGACTTTTTTCTTTCCCTTTCCCCCAGGTTCATGCTGTGAGTCACAGGGTGTGCTGTAGAAACAAGCTGTTGGTTAAGTCATGTGTGCCTGTTCCTGCTTTTTCTAATATCTGATGTGGAGGCATCTAAACTCAGTCCTGTCAGCCCAAACACTGCAGCCCATGTCACACTTGTTGTTTTTAACCATAGCTGTAGAAACCTCTTCATTTTCCTCTCTCAAGATGTGCACATCAGAGAAATTGTATTTTAAAAGTCCAGTTCTCATTTAAATTTGAAGTTTTACCCGTGAAACGGAAACATTCTGATTTAGACATGAATTAACTTGAAAATAGGAGGATGCTGAATTGTTTGAAGAGTTTACCACTAACTTTCCCATCTCTCCTTCTCCCAGTGTGTTCAATGGGTGGACGAAGCCAAACTAAACCAAATGAGACGGGAAGGCATTCGCTATGCTAGGATTCAGTTGTGTGACAATGACATCTACTTCATCCCTAGAAATGTCATTCATCAGTTCAAAACAGTGTCAGCAGTCTGCAGCTTAGCCTGGCACATCAGACTCAAACAGTATCACCCCGTGGGGGAGACTTCTCCAAAAGCAGAAAGCAATTCAAGCCTGAACAGTAATGTTCCTGGAAACACAGAGGCAGAAGGTGAACCCCAAGGTGTGAGTGTAAAAATAGAGTCTGAAGAACCAGGTATAGAAATTCAGCTTACCCCAGGGGTGCTCTCCTCCTCTGTTTCTTCAATATCAGGACTTGTGCAACCAGATCAGGTGGCCCAGCCCCTTCCAGGTTTTAAAATAGAGTCTGATCAGCAACACAATCCACAGGATCATGCAGGCTCTTCTGTGTGATATGTATATAATCAAACATTTTTTAAACAACTTTTTAAAATTTTGATGTGAAGTTATAGTTTTATAACTGGCTTATGTTTTATTGGAGAAATCTTGCCTATAATTCTATAAAGAAAGGTGACATTCCAAAATGTCAAGCATATCTTTTTTACACAGATTATGCAAAATTCAAGTTGTATTTTAACCCCTTAGTACAACCTGTAACAGTGGTCTACCACTTCTTTCTGTTTAAGTAAAGAGATGTTGAATATCTTCTCAAAGTCAGATTGAAATTCCTCCAGGAACATGAAATGATTGAGCTCCATTGGTCAGTGTTATTTCCCTACTTTTACTTTCTCTCTAATCTTCACCAGAAAGCGATGCTTTTGTAGAAGACCTGCAAAGTGACTTCCCCATCTCATTTTAATTGCTTAAAAAAAGTAAAAAACAAAAAAAAAAATAGAGAAAGCACAGCACTTTTGATGATTTGTGGAATTTTTGGTATGTCTGTTCTTGACATGTTGGTTTATATACAAGCTATAGAAATTGATGTTTCTTACAATTCCTACAAGGGTGACCTGTAAAAAGAACTGAAGCAAGTGTCTGAATCCTGTTGAAATGCAATGACTTACTGACCTAACACTTCTC
Source organism: Aleadryas rufinucha (assembly GCA_013397815.1). Lineage (NCBI taxonomy): Eukaryota > Metazoa > Chordata > Aves > Passeriformes > Aleadryas > Aleadryas rufinucha. The sequence continues at coordinate 90,466 of VZTH01005590.1, forward strand.
ATAGCACTGCTTATGTTGTTTGGTGTGAGGGTTTTTGCTTCCAAAATACATCTTCCCTGAACGTGATAAATGCTAGTGTCAAAATTAGAGAACCTCTTGGTAGTCTCGTGGAGGAAACTGCTATCTTTGAGCACTTTAAGGCTTTAAAATACTTAACCAACTTGGCAGCTTGTTTTGATCGGGTCGTAACGTGTCCAATGGATCCACACTTTCCCTTGTACTGATGCACTTAATATAATAAGCATTGAGCTGATACCTGACTTGCTAGAATAAGGACAGCCTTACTGTGTAAGTTCTGTATTAGTATTTCACAATAAAAAGTACTTTGGCGTTGGACTGCTTTTTCCATGTGTAGCTCCTGGGTGCCCAGTTACTGTGGAAAAATCAGCAGCACGTGCTCAATGTGTAGAGTGTCAGCTATCAACAGTTTTTAAACAATCTTTCAATATTTCTGGATGTTAACGTGTAATCTGTATTTGACTTTCACTCACCCCATTTATTACTGCCCTTTCCAGTCATCAAAAGGAAAAGTCCCTTTTCCCTCTCCCTCCCCCCCTCCCCACATTTAGAGTACAAGTTGGGGTTTGGTGCAACTTAAGCTGTCTCCAGATAACTTTATTTGTTCTAATCCTCACTGGGGTAGGAAAGATTTGAAACACTATGTTAGACTAGACAAAAGCAAAGATGCTGTGTTAGTTCTGGATGCATCTTTTTAATATCAATTATTACTCTTCTCTTTATAAGGGTCTCTAAAATATGTTACTCTATTATAAATCTTACTTTGTGCAATATTGTTTGTGTAGGCTTTTATATACATATTAGCACCTCAGTGTAGAGGTCACTATTTTAAACTGATAGAGAAATAATCCTCAGAAGATACTGCAGTGATTAGTTAGAACCTGTATTACTCCTTATGTGTATGTATGTATTGTCTTCGGTACAAAAATGAGGACTAGGAAATATTTCAATTTAAAACTAATTTACAGATTGAAGTGGTAGTGACTCGTTTAGTAATCTGTGTAAATAAGGTGTTAGAATGGAAAGCTTTTATGATGAGAAGTAATGTGATTCATGCAGGGGTGTAATTTAATCTTAGCAGAAATTCTAGATGACTCAGCGCGGCTCACAAATGAGCCGTCAGTTCTCTGGTGGGTTTTTTCCACTTTTTATGTTGAGAGGAATTTCATAGCTTTAAGGGTTGTGCAAAGTAAAATTCCTCGCAGGCAATAGCGGTTTCAGTTCATCCTTCCCATTCAGAGATACCCCAGGGGTGTTCTTTCCTTTTGACCAAGTCCGCGAGTCTTCCAAGTGGCCCTTGCGCGCCTCTCCTGTGCTGCTCCCCGGCCCTGTCCCCGCGGTGGCCCTTCCCTGCAGCCAGCACTGCTCACTCAGGAACTGACACCCCTGCAGAGGCCACAGCCAGCCTGCAAGCTGAACTGCAAAGGCAGCACAGACAGAGTAAGAGCCCCCGTGCACCAACCCGTGCGTTTCTTGGGAGAATTGCAATGGAATGAAGAGGGAATCCCTTTGGAAGTCCTCTGTAAATTCTAATAGCACGTTTTCAAATGGATGAAGGAAGACTGGGGTGGTTTGTGCTACTTTCCAAGCTGTAGCTTTAGTGAAATCTGTGACAACAGCCTGAAATAGCTGGAAAATGCTCTGACTTCCTCTTGGATGGAGGGACATGACCCATGGCATCATGCTGTGCTCTGCTCAGTTACTAACTTAAAACCTAATGTCAGATTTAAATGCACATAAATAAAGGTATCTTTGAATGATCTGAATGTTGCTGATGCCATTCTAGTTTGGAAAACTGAGGGAGAGAGGAACAAGCTGTTTGAGAATCTCTTACTAAATCCATGCTCAGCTTTGCTGTGCTTTAACCAAACTGGCAGACTTTCAAATTCCACCTCAACTCTGGATGTAAAGTGTGAGGGGGATTGCTTGGGAAGCTGCTCGCTGTCCAGCCATTGCTTCAGTCGCCCAGAACAAAGCCTTGATGGGCAGATGCAAATCTTTTCCAGACCAAGACCTGTAGAACACTCATTTTTTATGAGCTAGAGCTGTTGAGAGAGGAAGTAACGAGTTCAAGCCACTTAGTGTTTGAGCAGAACAAATCAAGTAGATATTTCTGAATATCTCATGTTAAATAGCTGCTATTTTAATTTCGCCAAGATTTCATAAAACAGGCTCCTTGATGAGGTAATCAAACTTTGGCACATTTAAGAGCTTGTTCTAAGGCTGAGAAATTTGGGGCTGTTCAGTGTGGACACCTCACAGCCCCTTCCAGGATCTGCAGGGGCTGCAGGGAAGCTGGAGAGGGGCTGTTCATCAGGAACTGGAGTGACAGCACAGGAGGGAACAGGTACAAATCAAAAGAGGAGAAATTTAGATTAGAGATTAGGAAGAAATTTGATGGATGGTGAGGATCTGGTTGCCCAGGGAGGTTGTGGATGCCCCAACCCTGGAAGTGTTCAAAGCCAGGTTGAGCAGCCTGGTCCAGTGGGAGGTGTCCCTGCACGTGGCAGGGAGTTGGGACTGGATGATTTTAAAGGTCCATTCCAACACCTTAACATTCTGTTACTCTCAGTGGAAAGCAGATAGATACAGAACAGCTCCTAAATATGAATGTGCTGGTCAGTTACTGCAAATCCTCAATTCTCCATTTATGAGGATCTGCTCTGTGATATGAGTCAGGTAGGAAATACTCCTGCTTTATGCTGGAGACAGCTGTCACTGACCAAGTGCTCTGTCCATAGAGGGGTCTGTGTGAAATACAGAACTGAGGCTTAGGCTCCACTTTAAATCAAGTGCTGGTGACTAAAACAAGGCTTATCCCAGGGCTGTGATAAGGCTCAGCTGTGCTAGAAACAGACTAGCAAATGCAGTGTAAAGCTGAACTCGCAGTTGGCTTTGGTTTCCTCTCTCCTCTAGACAAGCTCCAAGCCGCTTTGTGCAGGTACCTGCCGCGGTCTCTTCCAGGAAGGGGGGACAGCACGCGGTGTTCCCAGGGGATTCATCAGGGACACTTCCACAGGTGCAGCACAGGGGCTCTGCCGTGCTCTGCCGGGCTTTCTGCGTGTTACAGCTCAGTCCCCCCGGACAAGGCAAATTGCCAGAGCTTTCCCCGAGTCCTTCATGGGGCGTGACCCCCCCGATTTGGGGTGCGAGTGGCCTGAGCGATGAGCTCTGGAACCGGAGTTGCCGAGGAGTGCTGAGCCTTGGCAGGCCTGTGCTGCCTGAGGGGGTGGGAGAGGACTGGAGGGATCGTTTCCTCTCCCCCAGAGCCTGTTCTGTACCTTCCCGTGGGGTCTGAGCAGTGTCCAGGGCACCCCGAGCATTCAGACAAACACCCACTTTCTCCTGATTTCTCTGTACAACATGTAAAGATAACCGACTCCTGTATTGCTGTTTCGTGATTTAATTTGATTTGATTGGCAGCTACGATTATTTTTCTGTGGTTTTAATTTATCTAAGGTCTCTGCCTCCAGAGGACGTGTACAATTGCCTGGACGACTGTTTGCTTTGTGCGGCCTTAGTGTATTTATTGACATTCGCGCGTGTGCGGGGGCGGCCCCGCGCCCCCCCGCGCTGTCGGTAGCTGACTGTACACCAGTGTCAAACTGTTAAGCTATTTCTTTGTAAAATAGTCCTGCGGAATGCATAGAATTTTTTTCCTGTAAAGTATTTTTTTAATAAACAAAAGTCTGATTTTGTCCTTTACCCGCCTGGGCGCTTCTTTCCTCCGCGGGCTGAGGGGGGGGCGGCGCTCGGCGCTCGGCTGGCGCTGCCTGGGCGGGTGCGGGGG
>VZTH01005590.1:94282-112370 GCA_013397815.1 Aleadryas rufinucha
GGGGGGGGCAGGCGGAGCCAGTCGAGCGCCGGGCGGTTTCCAGGGTAACGGGACCGGGGTCGGTGCCGGCGTCGGTGCCGGGCTGGGGTCGGTACCGGGGCCGGTCCCGCCGCCCCCCATGGCCTGTCGCGATGCCATTTCATGGTACCAGAAGAAGGTGAGTGCGGCGCGGCGCGGGCGGGCGCGGGCCGGGCTGTGCCCTCAGCCTCCTCTCCCCGCAGATCGGGGCCTACGACCAGCAGATATGGGAGAAGGCCGTGGAGCAGACCCAGATGAAGGTACCGGCGGCGGGGGTGGGGGCGGGCCCCGCGCCCCTCGCCGCTGACCCGGCCGTGTGTTCCGCCCCGCAGGGCTTCAAGAACAAGCCGAAGAAAAAGGGGCACATCCAGCCCGATCTGATCGACGTGGATCTGATCAGCGGTGAGCGGTGCCCGGTCTGTTTGTTCCTCTCTGAGACGGGGATGGCACCGAGGGGGCGCCTGGAGCTCTGTCAGGAGGGGTTTAGGTTGGATATCAGGGCAAAGTTCTTCCCCCAGAGGGTGCTGGGCACTGCCCAGGCTCCGCAGGGAATGAATGGTCACGGCCCCAGGGCTGCCAGAGCTCCAGGAGCGTTTGGACACCGCTCCCAGGGACAGGGTGGGATTGTTGGCGTGTCCTAAGCAGGGCCAGGAGCTGGACGGGATGATCCTTGTGGGTACCTTCCAGCTCAGGATATTCCATGATTCTGTAGGTGCCTCGCAGCTTCGTGCAGGGTGGGGGAAGCAGAACCTGCCCTGCTGCCAGGGGAGCCCCTGCTCGTGAGCACTGGGGCAAAAGGAGCTCTGAAAAAGCAGAGCAGGAGGAATTCGGGGTGGCCCTGCAGAAGTGGGAGCAGGGTTGGGTGGGCAGGGAAGGGTCAGAGCCAGAGCTCTGAGAGAAGACAAGGAGCTGCTTTAGCTCTGCCTGCTGGGGCTGTGTAGCTCTGCCTGGTGCCTGAAGCTGGGCTGCTGTCACCCCCTGCTCAGCCCTGTGGCAGCGCTGGGGCTGCCCAAAGGGGAACTCCAGCAAGGGAGTTCTTGTGATTCACAGTTAATGATGGCTTGTTTCCCCTTTAATTCCAAGGCTCTACCTTTGCCAAAGCCAAGCCTGAAATCCCCTGGACATCACTGACACGGAAGGGGATTGTGAGAGTGGTGTTTTTCCCCTTGTTCAGCCAGTGGTGGATACAGGTCACTTCCCAGCGTATTTTTATGTGGCTCTTGGTGCTCTACGTTATGCAAGGTGAGGGAACAGGCTGTGCCATAAACCTTCTCCTGCAAGGAATGTGACATCAAAGAATGTATGGATGTGGCACTTGGGGAAATGGGTTGGGGTGGACCTGGCAGTGCTGGGGGAGTGGTTGGACTCGATGGTCTCAGAGGGCTTTCCCAAGCTTAGCGAGTCTATGATCTGGGTTTTGTAGTTGAGGTTTTGTAGTCCATAATCTAAAGCACGAGGATCTTGTCTGGAACCTACTTTAATGTACATTCCAAGGTGTGTGGCACTAGTAATTGCAGAAATTAAATAATAATACAATAAAGCAGAAGAAAAACAAATAGTTGAGACGGACTCTTAATTTTTGCGTCGGTGCCGTTTCCCCCTGTCCAGTCGTAGCAGTGGTGCTGTACTTCATGGTGCCTGTTGTGAGTGCCAGTGAAGTGATGGGACCCCTGTGCCTTATGCTGCTGCTGGGGACAGTTCACTGCCAGATCGTGTCCACCCAGGTGAACAGACCTGCAGGGAACAACGGGCTGAGCCGGCGCCGCAGGTGAGCGCCAGCGGGGCCCTTGGTGGGATCACAGCTGCACCTGGTGGGGGTGGATGGAGTTTTCCCTCCTTTAGGTTGCTGCAGCAAAGATTCCATCTGGATTTCGTCTGTTGTACCTTTCCCAGTGATGCCCTGATGTGCTGGGGCTGTAGGCAGAACTTTTTTATTTGGAAGTCAGTGTTCTGTTTGCATGACTTGAGAAAAATGGCATCCAAACAGCTCTTCAAACCTCATTAGGATCTTTCAAGAAAGAACTTAAAGTAGCTTCTTCTCTTACACAAACTTAATTCTCCTTGTCTTAAAACTCAGGAAGTTACGCAAATCCGTGGGTGTGGATGGGAACAGTTGGTCACCTCCTGACAGAACCAGCAGGGAAGAGCAGCCTGGCTCTGCATCTCTGCTGACCAATCTATCCAGCCTGCTCTTCCAGAGGAGGTGGGTGATCCGTGCTGGGTTTGTGCTGCTTGTCGTGACACTGGCAGCAGTTTGGCAGCTGGAGGATGAAGGCACAGCGTGTGCTGTCCCTGACATCCCCACAGCCTGTCAGTCTCTTTTGAATTCAAACTTTCTCAGTAATGTGGGAAGCTGATTCCTCAGGAATATTTAGTATGTCCTTATTAGATCATATAAAATTAGATCGTATAAAATTAGATCATGTGAAACCAAGCACTAGATGAGCTGTAGAATGTGGTGGAGTTTATTTTTATTTATCAGATAAGTGACCTTGTTTGAGTGAGTGCTCAGATTATATTGTTGTTTTACCTGATTTCCAAAAGCAATTGTTGTTCTGGTTTGGACAGTTGTCTCACCTTGACATCTTCCTTCTCTAAAAGTAACTCAAAGGAAAGGAAGAGAGATTGTATGGGATAATATTTCATTGTTTTCTCCTGTTTTCCCAGGTGAATTTCCTGGTGAGTTTCCAGCTCACAGGTGCTTTCTCTTCACGAGGACTTTTTGTCTTCTGAATTGCTCTTTTTCTTCTTTTTTTGTTTTTAAATAAAAATAATGAAAAAATTCCCCTTGGTTTAGAAGTTTTAAGACACTATTAGAGTTACAAAAGAAATGTCAAGTGAGGGTGAAGCAGATATAAATCTCTGTAACAGACTCAGCACACAAAGCCTGTCAGCCAAAGACAATGATTTATCTCTTGGGTATCTTGTTTGATGCTGCACCTGTGTGACAAGGGAAGACCAGGATGTTTTACCCCAAAGAGTTTTTCCCTGACATAAAAGCATTTAATTGTATTTTCTTTCCTAGGAACAGAAGAGTAAGACTGGTAGCTGAGAAAGGAACCGAGACAGAAAGTGGTGTGAGTGCTGTGGGTGATGGCATCAAACCCAGACAGGCCAGATCTGAGCACAGGCTGCTGCACTCCAAAGAGAAAAGTAAACTTTCTGATGGGGAGAAGAGCCATCAGGTACTGCCAGGGGAGATCCCTTTGAAATCCCAGTTTCAGTGTATTCTTTGTGTGCCCAGAAGTGTGTTGCTATTTAACTGTATGGTTTGATCTAATACATGATACTCCCTCCTTCTGCTAACCTTTGCCTGCATTAGGGAACCTAAAAACCCCTTTCTGCCCCTCACTGAGCAGCTGAAAAGGTGCTGGTACTTTGCTGTCAGCATCTTTTCATAATCACAGAATAGAATCCCAGAATAGTTTGGGTTGGAAGGAATCTCAAAGCTCATCTCATTCTACCCCCTGCTGTGGGCAGGGGCACCTTCCACTGTCCCAGGCTGCTCCAAGCCCTGTCCAACCTGACCAAGTATGGTCAGACACAGACATGGAAATGTCTGTTTTACCAAAGTGCTAGTTTAATTGTGGAGACCTCTGATCACAAGGTGTTCAGTTAAGGGGAAGTGCTGATAATGACTAAATAAATTGGCCATTTTCAAAAGCAGTTCTGTAAAATATTTTGTCTTGCAAGACTGAGACAGCCCTTGGGGAGAGAGAAGGAACTAAGACATCGTGACCTCTGTTGAAAGCTTTGAAACATAAAGATTTTAGGAATTACTCTTGAGCCTCCTCTGGGTCAGTGGTATGTTAACTCCACATGAAGAACTTGGAATAGATCCTGTGTGGAATTCTCTTGTACTGTGCCATCCCAGCTCCTCTCTGTGAAGGTGTTTGGAGAGGGGCAGAGGTCAGGGTAGGGGCACAGCCCAGGATTTTGGGTTTGTTATCCCCCAGCTCGTAGATACATCTCTTCTCCTGGGTATGAGGCTGCTGGTAAGGCACAGCCAAGAGCTGCTGCTGCCTCCTCCTCTTCCTGCCTTTGCCTCAACTCCAACTCCACCCACCCAAAATTCCCTCTCATTACCTCTGGGGCAAGACAAGAGCTGGGGGAAGGAGTTAAAATCTGTGAAGTCTCTGTGATGCCAAGAGAATTCTGTTTCTGTGTGTTCTGTGGGGATCCTGTGCTGGCTCTGCAGGCAGTGAGGGCTGTGCCAGGGGGCAGCTCTGAGCCTTTGGTGGGACTCAGGCTGGTCTTTTGTGTGGCTTTGGCTGTGCATTTGTAGGATGATGGCACCAACAGGGACGGTGTTTCTGACGAGCTGTCGAGCGAGGAGGATGCCGAGGCCGCAGCACAGAGGATCCTGTTACGCCACAGCATGGAAGGGGCTTCCAGTGACAACAGCTACGAGGAGAAGAAAAAGAGGCCTCTGGTTTCTCTGAACCAGGCTGTCTCACAGGTACCCAGGTGGGATTTGTGCTGTTTTCCACACCTTGTTTTGCTGTGGATAATGAGGTGGTTTTCCTTTGGTCTTGGCAGGTCAAGCAAGCCCTGAAAGGTGCCAGAGACTCTGACAGTGTTGTGGAGTCTGAACTGGAATCCACATTATACAGGCAGGTATGGTCAGAAAGTCAGGAGAGGGAGCTTTCCCAGGCCTGGCAGGGTTCACAGAATCAGAGAATGGATTGGGTTAGAAGGGACCTTAAAAGCTCATCTGATTCCAACCCCCCTCCATCAGAACAGACCGTTATGAAATGATTGTGCTTCAGAATCCTCAGGTGCAAGGTGTGACCTCCTCCCTCCCTGCTCCTTGGCAGCTTTGTACACCTTCACCATGTTCACAGTCCTGATTGTGCTGCTTTGTTAAACAAACCCCAAACAAACAAACAACTCTGTTGGCAGCAAAGGACAGTCCAAGCTGCCTCTAATTGCTTCTGTGGAATTGCTGCAATTGCTCTTGTGGTTGAGAGGCAGTGCTGTGCTTGCAGCTTTTAACCTAATAAATTCTGATTTTAAAATCACAGAATATCCTGAGTTGGAAGGGACCCACAAGGATCAAGTCCAACTTTTTTAATGAAGGAATAAATCCATTCTGTGAGACATACTCAGTCACTTCATTACTTTGGTTTTTTGCCCCTGCCACTCACCCTGCTTGAAAATAAAATATAAATATGTGAATATCAAGTTATAAATATGAAAACATATAAATTAATACAAAATATAAATGAAATATTAAAACAGATTATGCAAAAGGCATAAAAAAGGACATTTTTGTATTAGAACGAGTTCGTCAATTTTTATTTTGTAGGTTGGGAACGGAGGCGGGGAATTAATGGGATCTGTGTGAGTTCTGGTGTAGAAATGCTTTTTCCCCAAACATTACCTTAAACCATTTCCACCCTGTGGGTACAACTGGGAGCACTCAAAGCCCTGGGAAGCTGTGGGGAAAGAGGAGGAGGAGGAAGGAGGAAGAGGAGGAGGAGCCAGTTTTACAAACCGGGCGCGGGGCTGTGCCGCGTGAACTTTGCTGCTCTTGCAGGACCCCAGGTCGTGCCTGAGCGTGGGGCCCCGGAGCTGCAGCGTGAGCCGGCGGGACTCAGAGAGCACCCGGCAGGACTCGGAGACCGAGGACATGCTGTGGGACGATCTCCTGCACGGCCCCGAGTGCCGCTCCTCCGGCACCAGCGACAGCGAGGAGCGCTGCGCCAGGGACTCCCGCAGGGACCCCAAGGAAGACGTCTTCCAGCAGGTTGGTGGTTTCCATCCAGGAGCTGGGAATGCTTCCCCCTCTTCCCAAACATGCACGTGGGGATGCTGTTGGTATAAGGTGAGCAACCTGCATGAGGCCGATTTCCATCCAGGAGCTGGGAATGCTTCCCCCTCTTCCCAAACATGAACGTGGGGATGCTGTTGGTATAAGGTGAGCAACCTGCATGAGGCCGATTTCCATCCAGGAGCTGGGAATGCTTCCCCCTCTTCCCAAACATGCACGTGGGGATGCTGTTGGTATAAGGTGAGCAACCTGCATGAGGCCGATTTCCATCCAGGAGCTGGGAATGCTTCCCCCTCTTCCCAAACATGAACGTGGGGATGCTGTTGGTATAAGGTGAGCAACCTGCATGAGGCCGATTTCCATCCAGGAGCTGGGAATGCTTCCCCCTCTTCCCAAACATGCACGTGGGGATGCTGTTGGTATAAGGTGAGCAACCTGCATGAGGCCGATTTCCATCCAGGAGCTGGGAATGCTTCCCCCTCTTCCCAAACATGAACGTGGGGATGCTGTTGGTATAAGGTGAGCAACCTGCATGAGGCCGATTTCCATCCAGGAGCTGGGNTTCTCCATGTGCTGCAGCTACCAAGGACGTCTGCAGCTGGACGCTGTGCGGCTTCTGGCAACCCCCAACAGTATCCATGAGCAACCTGCATGAGGCCAAATCCCAAGGAAATCTGGAATTTCAATGATTCTAAACAATTTCAATGATTCAATGATTTCAATGCTCTAAACAGTTTCAATGATTCAATGATCGAGTCCATCCCTCCCCTCTGCACTGTTGCTTATCCCAAAACAAAGTATTTCACCCAAAATGGAATTCCCTCCTCCATCCAAATGTATTCTAGGCAAAGGCATTACTGAGAGCAGGGCAGAAAGAGCTCACCCACCTTTTGCACTCCTCTCTCTTTTCCAGAACCATCTGTTTTGGCTGCAGAACACCAGCCCAGCATCTGCCAAAGTGAGTGCTCTGATCTGGGAAGGGAATGACTGCAAGAAGGTGGACATGTCCGTGCTGGAGATCAGTGGGATTATCATGAGCAGGGTAAGGGGGCTGTGTGGCATTGCAACCTCTCCCTCACACTTCAGAAAACAACCACCAAAACCCCTGGAAACAGTTACACATGCAAATATTAGGGGCAGTATGAAACTGGTCCCTCCCCAGCTGCAAAGACAGTTGTACCTCATGTTCTGACTGAAAAGTTGCCTAACCCCCAATTTAGGAGGTCTGTTGAAGACTGACAAGTGCTGATTATTGCTGATTATCTCTGCAGGGTGCTGAAGGTGGGGGTTTGATTATTTGGCTGATTTTTTGGGGGGTTTGGACTGAAATGGGTGGAATTATTTTAGGCTCTGTCCTGTGAAGGGAAGGAGAACTGACTGCTTGCCTGAATTGATGCTACCACAACAACAGGCCTTTTACCTGCTGCAAACCCCAGGTAATCATCCCATTTTTATTGCTGCTTGCCAGGTTAATGCCCACCAGCAAGGAGTGGGGTACCAAATGCTGGGAAACATCATCACCATCGGATTGGCCTTCCTGCCATTCCTCTACAGACTGTTCCGCACGGATAACCTGGAGCAGCTCTGCTCCATTTCTCTGATGGAGCTTCTGCACATCTTCTGTGGAGCCCCTGCCAGCACCCCTGTGCTCATCCTGTCTGCCATCAACTTCCTGGAGAGGCTGTGCTTGACCTGGATGTTTTTCTTCATGATGTGTGTTGCTGAGAGAACCTACAAACAGGTGGGTGTGAAGGTACTGGTGCCTTTCAGGAACCTGGCAAGCAGGAATAAAAATGGGACGATGACCTTAAAGCTCATCTCATTCCAGCCCTTGCCCCAGTCAGGGAGGGGACTCTGGGAAGGCTCTTATTGATCAGTCACAAATGATACCTGTCAATACCATTCGTGACACCCCTGTTCCCCTCCTTACCTGTTCCCAAAGTCTTACTCTGTCCCCTTTCTGTTGCCCAGAGAAGCTGTGGCTGCCCCATCTGTGGAAGTGTTCAAGGCCAGATTGGACAGGGTTTAGGGCAACCTGGGAGAGTGGAAGGTGTCCCTGCCCATGGCAAGGGCTGGGAAAAGATGAGCTTTAAGGTCCCCCCCAATACGAACCAGTCTGGAATTCTATGAAAACAACTGCTGCCAGACAGGCTGAGCACCCAGGTCTCAGGCTGATCTTCCCCAGTGACCATTTTTGCCAGGGTACTGAAAATCCCAAGCACTCTGTTCTGTTTTGTACTAATTTATGGTTTGTTTTTAACTTGCAGAGGTTTTTGTTTGCCAAACTCTTCAGTCACATTACATCTGCTCGGAAAGCCAGGAAATACGAAATCCCTCACTTCAGGCTCAAAAAGGTGGAGAACATCAAGATCTGGTTATCCCTTCGCTCCTATCTGAAGGTGAGTCCTGCTCTGGGGTTTGGTTATTGCAGAGGGTGTGACAGTGGCAGCTGGCACAGTTTGTGGTGAGTTTTGGCTGCACACCCCAGCTCAGCCCTGACCCCCTGTCCTTGTTTCTGCAGAGACGAGGCCCCCAGAGGTCTGTGGATGTTGTTGTGTCCTCAGTGTTTTTACTGGCTCTTTCAATTGCTTTTATCTGCTGTGCCCAGGTGAGATTTTAACCTTTGTGGTTTATAAAGTAGGGGAAAACCTCCCAAGTGCTGAAGGCTTTTCTTTTACCAGCCTACAAAAAGCTTGAACTGGAGCTGTGTGAGCCCAGAGTAATGTAGAGAGTGTTGCATTTTTTAAAGGGTTTGTCATTTTTAGTTGGAAAGAGAGGTTCATTCTGTGCTTGCAGAGCAAGGTCTGGGGTTTTATAATCATTGGGAAAATTTCAGGACATGGCCATTTGGGCACAAAGGAGAGGAGGCTCTGCTCAAGGACCTCAAGTGGTCACAGGATATTTATTGCAGAGGGCTGATTGCAGCATCCTCTGTAACCACCGTATGGAAAAGGAGGTCAAGAACTATTACTGGCACCTTTTAACCCTTCACTAAACCCGGTACAGGCAGCAGTGCCAATGCTGGAGCTGTTTTCTTGGTCAGTGCTGTGTTCAGGCAGGTTCTGGATCCCCTGAAGGGGTGGCTGTGGTAGCAGAGGCTGGTGGTTTGTAGATGCTGTCACTGCTGTGACTGCTCTTGTAAGCCACAGGTGTCCAGAGGAAGGAATGACAATCCCAGTCCTGCTGTGTGAGTCCATACTGGGAAAGGCAGGAGCAGCTTAGCCCTGCTGAGGCTGCCAGTGGGACAGGGAAAGGCACTTCACTGCCTGTTAGCTGGACAGAGGGAGGGGACAGAGGGAGGAACAAGGCTCCTTTGCTGAGCAGAAGGAAAAAATATCCAATTCCAAGTTAAATCCAGGTTAGAAATGAGACCTTTCACTATAACCCCATCACAGGAATGATTTACACTTCATGGGAAGAGCTGGCAGTGGCTGTAGAGCACACGGGGCTGGGCAGAGGAGGAGCAAGGGCAGTGCTTGTGCACTTGTCCCAAGAACAGGCACCTTGTCAGTGACATTTGGTGCTTTGTTTTTTCCCCATACAGGTTCTTAAGGGTCACAAAACCTTTCTGAGTGCAGCTTACAACTGGGAGTTCCTGATGTGGGAGGCAGCACTGCTCCTCTTTCTGCTACGTCTGGCCTCTCTGGGCTCTGAGACCAACAAGAAGTACAGTAACATTTCCATCCTGCTCACTGAGCAGGTAGCTCCTTTCAGCTTGTTCTCCCCTGGGCTCTGTGCTTTGTTTGGATGTAATGATTGTATTTCAAACCAGCTTAAATACTGGAATCAAACTTTAAAACTTGGGAATCAACCCTTGTGTTGGCCAGAAGGCAACAAAGCACTGGTCAACATGGGAGGGATGAGCTGGTCCTGTTGGGACAGACTCAAACTCCAAAGTTCTGGATGATTTTGGTCTCTGGGTTAATGTGTGTTAGCCAAAACAATTGGGAAAAAATGATGTCAGTGCTGTATTCACTGCTTCAGGAGTGACAGCAGACTGCAAAAATGGCTCCAGTTTCCCTTAGTTAGGAATCAATTGGAGGCTGGTGCTGGATTATCAACCCCTGGCCTGTGGTGTCTGTCACAGATAAACTTGTACCTGAAGATGGAGAAGAAGCCAAACAAGAAGGAGCAGCTGTCTCTGGTGAACAATGTGCTGAAACTGTCCACAAAGCTGCTGAAGGTAAGGTGCTCTGCCTGAATGGCTGCATTTTATGGAGTCAGTGACTTATGGCAATGCCATGTGGCCCTGCCCTTCCCTTGGCCCTTGGAGTCAGTGCTCACAAGGGAGGCTTTTCTGTGCTCCTGGAGCTGTGACAGGAGAGGGAGCAGAACAAGGCCAGTGTGGGTAATTAGTGCTGTGAACTTTGGGTGAGCAGTGGTTTAACTCAGTGAGAGGAGAGGCTGATGTGGGCACAGCATCTCCTGACTGCTCCAGTCTGGTTTTCCTTCAGCAGCAGGGAGGGATTTGGGAAGGAGTGAGCAGAGTCTGGGAGTCACAGATTAGGCTGGGTAATTGTGCAGCCTGGAGTGTCAGGCTCTGATGCAGCTGCTGTTACTGCAGAGCTTTGGGATTCAGCAGGAGATGTCTCTGGAGCACTGGCAGTTCCTGTGCATGTGTTTAAGAAAGGAGCTTTGGGATTCAGCAGGAGATGTCTCTGGAGCACTGGCAGTTCCTGTGCATGTGTTTAAGAAAGGACACAGAGGCAGCCCAGGGCAGCACAGTGTGTTGGAGGGCCAGTGCTGAGCTAAAAGCCAGAGGATGAATTCTTTGGTATTGGTGAGTGCTGATGGACTCTTTTCCTTGTCCTTTCACTGCAGGAATTGGATAGTCCCTTCAGGCTCTATGGACTGACCATGAACCCGCTGATCTACAACATCACCAGGGTTGTCATCCTCTCTGCTGTCTCAGGAGTGATCAGTGACCTGCTGGGATTCAATATCAGAGTAAGTGTCCCTGTCCCAGCCAGCAGAACAGCTCTGGGGTCACTTCTGGGGTCACAGCCCTGAGAGAGGCCGTGGGTTTGCACTGGGAACCCAGACACCAGAACGTGCTGGGTGAGTCCCCACCTCCCTGAGCCAGTTTTGGGGGGAAGGACAGGGCTCACTTCAGTTTCAGTTCCCTTCAGGTCAAGCTGTGAGAATCCAGGATTCCTTTCCTTTATCCCAGTCCTCCTGTGGCTCATCCTGAAACTGGAGCTCACTGAGCAGAGCAGGATGGGCAGGAGACACAGAGTGTTCCCTGTAGATGAAGAACATTCCTGTTAGACCCAGACTCCCTCTCTTGTCTCTTTGCAGTTATGGAAAATTAAACCATAAACTGGCAGAACATCAGTCCTGGGCATCTCCACCACACACCAGAGAAGAGAACCAGCAGTGGGGGCAGAAAGAAGAAAACTGACAGAAATCTGTAATACCAATTTTTAAACAGATTCCCAGTGTATGTATCAGAAGTTTTCTTTCTGCTTTACTGCTCTACAACATCCAGAATGGACTGGTCTCATCAGTGATGTCATCCCATGGCATGCACAGAAACACTGGATGAATGGGGCCAAACGCTGGCAGCTGGCACTGAACCAGCAGGAGCTGGTGTGGGACATCAAACACTAAAGCCATACAAGAGCTGGAGGGACACCAGTGGCTGTGAGTGGGGCCACCTTTCTGTAAACCTGGACCCTGGGCATGTGACAAGGAGGGACTCAGCCCTCCTGGCCCACTCAGCCTTCCTGGGGCTGCACTGAAACATTCCAGGGTGATAATCCTTTGCTGCACTCACCTGGCTGTGCTGAAGAGCTTTTCTTCCCTTAAAGCTCTGCGTGCTCAAGGCTTTGCCTCTGTCCTGAACCACCCCAGGATGCACCAGGTGAATTCCCCCTCCCTGCTGCCAGTCCAGCAGCACCCAAATCCTGCTGGTGGCTTGTGCTGGGCTGCTGCAAAGAAATGATCAGTATTTTTTGAGGACAGTGGTTACAGGAGAAAAACCTTTCAACACACACTACAGGCAAAGTGTTCATGGGCTGGAGAAGGTTTTGCCATGTCTGTTCCCTGGAATACTCGGCTCCATCCTGTCCTGCCTGTGACAGCAGCTCTGCTCCATGGTGTGAGCAGCTCTTGCAGCCCTGCACTGCAACAGAGCCTCACCCTGAACACCTGGGGAGGAAATCTGGGGGAAAAAAGCAGCTTTGACAAAGTCTTCCTCAGGTTCTTGTTTAGAAAGGTCATGGAGAGCAAGAAGATATTTGAAAGCTTCTGTTACATTTCCCTTCACTTGTGCCAATGGCTTATATTTATTAGTAGTGAAAAGAGCAAACACTGAGGAACTTCTCATTCTTGCACAGGAGGGTAAAATGGCAGAAGAATTTTTGGTAGTAAATGGTTTGCAGCTATTTTCTGTACAAGGAACAGTTGTGAGATGTAAAAGGAGATGACAATTTTACATAGCAAAATGTGCAAATAAACCTGCAGGACAAGCACTTCATCATTACCAAGGGTTTCTACAGCACCTGATGATTTTTATACCAACTTTTGGAACATCTGTTACTGGAATGGGGGGGTCAAGGAAACATCCAATAATAAATTGAATTTTTTTTCCAGAAGAGCAGCATGTTTGTGAGTAAAACCTGGGTCACACCCCTGAAAGCCAACCAGGAGCCTGGTTTATTCAGTGCAGAACCAACAGGCCATGAAGTGGAATTGGGTTTTAAGATCTGTATAAAAATAATGAGTGATTGACAGGTCTGTCTCTAGTCAGAACCTGTGTGTGAAGGTGCTGTACAATATATAAACATTTACACCCAGCTCATCCATCCATTGTGTAGCATTCCAAGGCCACATGGATGCAGGAAGCACAGATAAAGCTCTAGGGAAGGGGAAATCTCACACAGGTAGGACATCATCAGGTCACATTAATGCAGAAAAACAGAGGGAGGTGATGGCAGGGAAATCATTCCAGTGCTGCCAATTCCTCTGGAATTAAAGGTCTGGATCTGTCACTGTCCTCAGTGGTCAGAGGGCACACAGCATAACCCAGCCTCTGGGGAAGAGCACAGGAATATCTGCACGGAGTGTTAAATATCTCCCAGCCCTACTCCAGCCAGGGAGGATTTGTGTTCTGCTCCACAGCAAACCTCAGTGGATCACCCAGCAGCTGAGCACAGTTCAGAGCTGCTTTAAAGCCCTTTGAATTCCCAAAGTCTTTGTTTTAAAAGCTGTTTGAGCAGTCAGCTGTCCTTGTGAAGAATTCCACTCACAACTGCCTCACTGTGCTTCGTTAGCCTTCAAAAACATTCAGAGTTTCAAAGCCAAAATGAGATATTCTCTTCCTTTCAAAGAGCAAATCCTATCAGTCTGAATTTCGAGTAAGTGAAGCTCAATCTTTTATTCCTTTCTCCTTCTGCAAACTGGACCAGTGGACTCCTTTTCCCACTTTTCTGCAGTCATTAAACACCTCAGATGTCAGGAAATCATCACTAAACTATGAATAAAATAAATCCCTTCAGTCTGCTGTTCTGACAGCCATGGGACTGATGTGTCAGTGAGTTCTGGGGGTAACATCCCTCTGTAAAACCTCCCTGCCAGCCCAAACCACGGCTGTGAGTCCCCTGTACCCCGTGTGCCATCAACACTCCCTGATCACACATTCAGAGGGAATAGAGTTCTTACACAGGCAAGAACTACACTGAAGAAGCTGCTCTGGCAGCTGAGTCTGTCCTAAGGTCAGTTTTTATCTCTACAGAGATAAAAAATCCAATTCCTAATTAGCAATAAGTAATTAAAGATGGGACTTCAGTCTCAGCTCCACAGCCAGGCTGAGGATGCCGTAGTGCCACAAGTGAAACAAAAGGAGTTGTTACTGAACAGAACCTGGAGTTTTCTCTCCTCACACAGATGTTTGCAAACCAAATCCCTGTGAATCAAGGAACTGAAGTGATTGTGCTGTGTTCAGAAAAAGCAGCATCACAGAATTATGTCAAATATCATGTTTAGCTCCAGGGTTTTGTATTGGATATAGAAATCCCTGGAAACACATCAATGGAGCAGCATCAGTGGCTTGTTTGCTGCCCTGGGACTGACAGAACCCAGTCTCCCCTGTTCTCCCTGGCCCAGCAAGAACACGAGGGATTCCTGATGTGAGCATGCACCAAGCCCTGGAGAAAAGCCCCACTTCAGCCCAAACCTGCCCTGTCTGTGGCTGGAACCCACGTGGCGAGGATTAGATGGACTGGATACAGGAGATAGCTTGGCACAAGAGCAGGAAGTGAGTCAGGATCACACTGGCAACAGAGGCATTAAATAACTTTGTTCAGAACTGCCAGCACTCGGGGAAGCTGCAGCAGTGCAACGCTGGAGCAGCAGACACGGCCTGCAGAGGGGCAGCAGCTCATGGCAGTGTCCCTGCAGCCATCCACAGGGCCCTTCAGGCAGCTGAGATAAGGACAAATCAAATACTGTTCCCCCTCTAACCAGTGTCTGAGGAAAAAAGACAACTGTGTGAAAAGAACCAATGCTTCAAATGACCCTCAGTGGAAAATTGATGAGAAGATGTTCTAAAAATCAGTGTCAGTCAGTCACACCCGTTTCCCAGGCACTCAGGATGCTGGGGTGCCCTCACAGCCACCGGGGACCTCCATGGCCCAGGAATTCCTGGTGTTTTCCTCACTGGAGAATTCCCCTCAGGCTGGGAAGGTCCATCTCTGGTTTCATGGGGCAGCTCCTGGTGTCCCTCTCCATGGTATCTGTGCCCTGACACCCTCCTGTGTTTGTTTGTACCCTCCTGTGTTTGCACCCTCCTGTGTTTGCACCCTCCTGTGTTTGCACCCTCCTGCATTTCTCCATGGAAGGCAGTGGGATGCTGGAAAGGCTGGAGATTCTGAATTTGCTGGAACCTGCCTTTTCAGAGCTGGAACTGGGTAATGAATCATCCTCAGAGGTTTTTCTCCTGGAGCTCCTGAAGGGAAGGTTATTCCCATCAAACACTGGGTGGTGTCACTCTGCAGGGCACCCTTCTGCCTTTCCTGGGGCTTTCTGCTTCTTGTCCCTCCTGGTGACTCCTGGTTTCCCACTCCCACCTTTCACCTTATCACCACCAGATGTTCTACCTTGCATCCTTCCCACTGTTTCTGCACTTCCTGGGGACTGGCTGACCTTCCTCCATTTCCATGGAATGCTCTTTTTGGTCATTATTTCTGTGGTTCTACTCTCACTCCTGGAACTGTCAGATTTATGTGAGAGAGTGGTTTTTTTTCAGGATCCCCATTCCTGGGGCTGTGGAATCCCATGTGGGGGTGACCCTCAGCAGCCCCTGGCTTTGCTGCACTGGCAGATCTGTCCCCTCTGGTCCCTGCTTCCAAACTACCTTGAGTGATTCCAAACCCAGGGCTGGAGGGACATTCCCATCTGTTCTGTGTTCTCTGGGAAGAAAAATGAGGTTTATCTTGTCAGGCACAGCGTTCTCTGCTTGTTCCACTACCTCAGACAGCTGAACTCTGGTGAAACTTCCCCTGGTGCTGCTAAATAACTCATTGCAGGTGGGGAAGCAGAATGGGAAGATGAAGATAATGGTGACTGTTCTTCATCTATTACATCTGCTGAAGCTGGGCTGTAGCTATCCCAATCACCTGGAAGTGAACAGCGAGAGATCTGACTGAACAACTACACAAAAAGTAATAATCACTAAATATTTCAGAATTTCAGGACCTCAGCAGCAAATACTGAGTTCAATTTAAAAAACATTATGGAGTGGCATATTCTCAAAGCCTTATTTAGCCAGGTTTCTGTATTGTGTTGTTCTAAAACCTACAACAACCCTGAGGATGTGATTTTGGAAAAAAAGCCTGGTGCTCAGAATGCTGGATCCCTGCAGGACTGACACGGTCTGGGATCAAAACAGTTTTAGAGCCTACACAGCAAAATTGAAAAGTAGAAAGTCCCTGACCTACATTGTTTAATGAAACCAAATGAACTGGAACTGTTCTGCTAAAAAAAAAATTTGGAAACTGTGAAAGGTTGGGGTTGTTCACAGCTTTGCACTTTAATGATAGGAAGAGATGAAACCCAAGATGTGCAGATTTACCAAGTGTTGGAGGATAAAGCAAGGAAAGCACTGGAAGGTGCTTTAAGCAACCCTTGGTGTTGCTCAGGTTCCACAAAGGGACAGAGGCTGGAAGGAGCCAAACTGAAGGAGTTTGGAGGAGTTGGAGGCTCCTTTTTGTGTGGTTCTGTCTCTCCCTCGGCTCAGGGGGTTTCTGTCACCAGCAGGGCCAGGAGTGATGCTCAGGACCCTTTTCCATCTCTCAGGAGGACTGAAATGGAGACAGTTCCAAGCAGATTTTACCCCTTGAGTGAACTCCAGGAGGTGACTGAGCACACAAAGTGTTTGGTGGTTTGGGATTTTGGAAGGATGAACTCAGGGCTGGTCACTGTGAGTGAAAAGCTCCTCATCAGAAAAAGTGACCCTGCAGTTTAGGAGTTTAATCATCATCACCTTGGTGTCAGCACCAGGGGTTAAAAGACTAAAATGCATAAGAGGAAATAAAGTGCTCTTGGTTTTAAAATGCTGCCACTGCCACAAGTCCTCGATTTGCAGTTTTGGGGCTGAGTCAGACCCAAAATCCTCCGTTCTGAGCTCTGTGGCTCCTGCAAACATTTGCTTTGCTGTCCTTCCTTTTTTCTTTTTGCTTACGAAGTTGTGCTTTGCTGTTGCAGATGCAGAAATCACCTTTAACCAAACTGAGTCCCTTTGGAGAGCAAAACTGTCCCTTTCCTGCTTCCTGAAGTTTTGGCTTTGAAAAACAAAGAATTCTGTAATTTAGAAACTAAAACCAGGAGTAAATCTGTACAGAAATAATATTGTAACAATGCAGGCATTTTGAACTGAGCACTGGAGCACAGAGAATTTTAATTTAAATTAAAAGGCAATCAGGGTTAATCAGCACATTTTTATAGAAACACTTAATTAGCTTGGGCAGAGCTGAGAAATTCATTACAAATACAGAATAATTTCACACTGTGCAATATTCCTACAGACTTGTCATGTGTTAATTCCACCAAAAATATTCCTTATATTGCAAAGTAAATATTTTATATTTTCAATTTTTATATTTTCATTTTTAATTTAATTCAATAATAAATAAACACCTGGGCAGCTCTCACAAGGGAACTGCCAACTGCTGCAGTGAACAAGCACCAGAACCTCCTAATCCCACTTTTCTGCCTCAGACCCTCCAAAGCAAAGAGCCCCTGTGTGATGTGGTGTCAGCCCAGCCCCTGGGCTCAGCAGCAGCAGGACTTTCTTCCTCCAGCCCGAATCAGCTCAGGGGCTCCTGTGGGAGAGATTCCTGGGGTGGAACAGAGCTCCATCTCCATGGATTTCCACAATCTGCTCACCAGCCCCAGGAGCAGGGAGCAGCAGGTCAGTCTTTGGGAATCTCTGACACTACGAACTGATTTTTAATTTAGGAAAAAACCAATACAGGCAGATCCTTCTGTTTTCCCTCTCGTGCTAAAATCCGGTGGGCAACGGTGACACAATTCCCGGGATCCAGAGCAGGACGTGAGCCCAGGCTCGGGGGGCTCAGAGGCGCCCACAGGGCGTGTGCTCGGGAAAAGATTCGCGGGGATTTAACCGCATTTATTTCCAAACAAATAGGAAATCTTTATTTACATATAAATAGTAAATATCGGGTGAGCCACTCACAGCTGCCTGAGGTCACCTTGTCCAGGGGAGGGCCCAGCACCGTCCCTGCCCCCGGAGCAGAGCTGAGCCCGGTGTGAGGGACGGGAATTCCCATCCCAGGACAGGGCAGTGCTGAGGTCTCTGAGCCGATTCCCGACTCTCAAGGGCAGGGAATTCCAGCTCCCGGAGGTACCGGGCAGGGAATTCCAGCTCCTGGCTCCCGGAGGTACCGGGCAGGGAATTCCAGCTCCTGGCTCCCGGAGGTACCGGGCAGGGAATTCCAGCTCCCACCGACCCGCCAGGCTGCCGGGATGGGGCTGGAATAGCATCCCCCCAAAAAGGGGATCTGTTTGGGGAAATTGGGAAGGGAAATAGGAAAAAGGGAGCGGGAGCCTGTTGGGCACTGCCCGGAGCAGCGCAGGGATGTCACTGGAGGGTGACAGCAGCGGCTTAAAGAGGCTGCTGGGCTTTGCCAAAACTCTGCCCAGGGACTCGCTGCTGGCTCCTCACGGACAGGCCGGGACGGGGACACTCGGGGACAGCTCAGCTGCCACCAGCAGGGTGAGAAATTCCTCCTCAGGGAGTCAAAGTACGGCCAAAAGTGACACCGCGTCCAGAGGAGG
>VZTH01005593.1:222-23141 GCA_013397815.1 Aleadryas rufinucha
GGCCGGGGTGTCGGGGAGCGAGCGGGGCTGGGGGTTGTTGCCGTCTCATGAGGGGCTCCGGGCAGGAGCGGCGCAAGCCCGGTGGGGTTTGAGCCCTGCCGGGTCTGGGGGAAGCGGGTTCCGCTCCCCAGACAGGCCCTGGGTGGTTCGGCCGGAGCGTTCTTCAGCCGCTTCCCCCGGGGCGGAGGCCGAGGTTCGGCCCCGAAGAGGCGGAATATCGGCTGCTCGCTCGCTAAAAGCTGCATATACAAAGCCTCCGAGCCCTATCGGAGTCCCCCGCGCCAGAGCCACCCGGGACTGGCGTTTCTCCCCTTTTGAACGACTCGGGAATGTGTGATAAGCGATGCCCTCGGCCAGAGTTTGTCTCCAGGGCCCTGCTGTGCTTAGTGCTGGGGTCTGCCACCCTTGGGCGGTGCTGCACGCTGGAGAGGGCAGAACACGGCAGGATTCTTTGTGAAACCCTCGGCGTTTGAGGTGGGAGGGTTCTGTGGCATTTATGTTGAGCCTCGTAGCTCCTGCGTTAGGAGCAGTAATGAATTCTGACGGGTCTCTTTTGTTAGGGGTGAATGTGCCGCTCCTTTGTTCCCGGCTTTTCTCTAGCACGCTGCTCCCACCCTTCAGTCCCCTGTCAGTGTATCCAGGCACATCCAGGAACGGCTTTGTCGGCATTCCAGGTGCTCAAGGCCGTGTGATTGTGGTGAACTGCTCTGGATTGATGGATTACCCAGTTTTGTAAGAATCTGGTTTTAATAAATGCGTAGGCATGGTTTACCCAAATTCTGTAAAACTGTTTTATGCAGCTATGTGAGAGAGAAGGCAGGAAGAAAATGCTCTGTACTCATCTCTGTGGTTTATTGCTGTATCTCGTGCTGCCACTGCATAGATGTAGAACAGGATGTGGCTTCTTTTATTGTAACTTTAAAATGCTTTATTCCTGGCCAGCTGCACAGCTTGTTTGTGTGCAGAACAGTTCTGATGTTAAAAGGAACAGACCTTAAACTGTGCAAATTAAACATCGTGTGATCTGTTTTGTTCCCAAACTTGTGGTACTCTCTGTGTCATGGTGTTGGGTCAGGGGAGCTCATGGGTGTTGCTCTTTTGGTTGCCAGCCTTTAAATTCCTTGAGCTGAACTTCCCTGGATCATAAACTGTCTTTAATCGTAGGGAATGGGCTGGAGAACACTGAGTTATTCCTGTGGATCTTCATGTGCTGCACACAACATTTAACAGCTGGTTTTGCTCATGTTTCTGACTGGGAACTCTTTAATGTGATACCGGTCACACACAATTAAGCTGCAAAAGAAATCAGTTTGTAAAGATTGCAAAATGAGAGTGTGGGATAACTTTAGGGGAGAATAAAGGTTTAAAACTCCTCATAAATACATGGAATACTGTGCTGTTATTATTTCCTCTAAATACATCTTTCCTACATGGGAGAACAGTATGAACAGTCTATCAAAGGAGATTATTTTGCCTTATATCAGTGCTGTTGATAGAAGCAGTGTCACCTGCTGAGAGAGGGGAGCTGGGAGGTGACCAGCCCAAGGCAAGAGTGGGGTGTGAGTCAGCAGGTGCCGTGTCCAGCAGCAAACATGAGTCAGCACCGGCTGCTCAGCAGCTCCTGGAGGCTGCTCCTCTGCACCACTGACCTCACCTGACCAAGGCTGCAGGCTGCCTCCAGCATTGCTGTCCTCCTAAAAACAGAGCAGAGGAAATGGCTTGTAAGTTTAAAGAGAAAAATGTATTCCTTGTTAAGGTTGCAAAAGAACTGTGGAGCTTTAGTGAATCTGCAGCATCTGTTGGGATAAAAACACAATAAATAACAGTGTTGGTCTCACATTGCATTTCCCAGGATAAACTCTGAATTCTTACAAAGCAGGAGTTTGGAGAGGGAGGAGAGATTTAAAGACTCTGTCAGAGCAGCATACAGAGTTGTGTGACAGCCCCTCAGCAGCCTGTCCCCACCAGCCCAGCCAGGAGGAACCAGCCCATCTCCACTTCTCGCTCTTTACTAGATTTTAAGGTCTTGGATAAACTGTTTTTCAAGAAAAAAAACCCCAATGTAAAAAATAAAAACCTTGGGAAAGATGGTCCTTAACCTCTGTGGGGAAGTGGCTGAGCCACACCACAGAGACCTCAGCAAGGGGAGCACTGGTGCTGTGCAGAAGTGCAAAGTGAACAATGGCCATGTTTGCTCAGAGGCCGCCCAGGCAGGATCTCTCTTCCCAGATGAGATCCAGATGCTGCCAGAGGAGCAGGAATCTTCATGAATGGGACAAAAGAGCCTCAGGGGCCATCTGTGAAACTCCTGTGGTTACCATGAAGGTTATTTTTCCCCTTTCACACTGAGGAGGGTTAAGTTGCTGTTTGTTGTCTTTCTGACTCTATAACTTTTGTTTTCCCCCCAGATTATTTGATTTCTTTGAATCCTGATAGTTCAGAGCCTTTCAGTCCATTTACTGTTGGGAAACAACGACATAGCTTTCCACCTTGACCCTCCAAATAATTTTCTCCCCATTTCTCACACAGTGTATTCCAGTGGGACACATGGCCATGGCACCTTGAAAGCATCCCACACCCTTTCCTCAATAAAAGGAATAAAATGTGTACTGCATTGATGCAAAAAAATCCAGAATGTTGCAAGAGGTAGCCAGACCCTCTTGGGACTGCTGGGAATATCAAATCCAGAGTTCATCCTGAACAGAAGGGGGAAATTATTCCAGCAGTCAGGTGCCTGGGATGGCTGCCTTCCACTGATCATGGCAAAGGTATTTTTGAAACACACACAAGATAACTTGTCACATCCTGGAGAGTCAATCCAAGGAGAAAGTAGACAGAGTTGGAACTACAAAACAAGGCTTGGACAGAACAGGGAGCAGTTAAAGGTCATAAAGAACCTCCTGTTGCAAACACATTGAAAATGTGTGGATAGTGTTAATTTTATTCTAGGTTAGACATTTTCTCTATTTTTCTTTTCTTCCATGACAGTGTTAGAATAGGACACTGGGAGATAGGGGGAAAAAAGAAAAGTCTCTATCATTCTAATTGAATTTAGTAGGCAGTGCCTGTGGCTTCTGCCCCTGAGCAAGCCAGAGCACTGGCAGATATTCCAACAACCTGTAGTTCCCTGCAGCAGCTGGAATTGTTTGGGAGTGTCTGCATTGCAGCGTGCGGGGAGATGTGTGGGTTTGGGAGGATTCCTTGCTCCCAAGTGTGTGTGTGATGCTCTAAAAGCACAGAAGCATTGGCCCCTGGCAATAACCACAAATGAAAATGATAGAAATTATAGAAAACAGACAGAAAATTAAAAGAAAAGAGGTCCTGATGCCTGGGGTGGGGGAGAAACCCCGAGAATTCTTGCTGAAATCAAAAGGCTCCATTCTGCTCTTTCTCCTCTACTTTTACAGCAGTTTCCTCCCCAAACTGCAGGTCCTTTAGTGCCTCAGTGCTGGTGCAAAAAAACCCCTAATCCCTTGCCTAAAAACCTGTCTGGGATCCCTCCTCCCTTTGTTTTTTGCCTAAAGCTGCTGCAAGGTTTGGGGTTTGGGTTTTACACCCCAGCCCAGTCAAGCCAGACCCCCGACCTGGCCCTGCAGGTGAGGCTGCCTTGGAATGGATGGTTTAAAAAAAAAAAAAAAAAATCAATTATTTTGCTTAACTCTTCTGTCAGCAAGGGAAAAAGCAGTTTAGCCCATCTCGAGCAGACAAGAAAGGGAGGAAGAGGAGGAAAAAAAATCCTCTTTTGCCAGCGCCCGGCTGGGTGTGTCTCGCCCCCCCTGCCGTGGGGCTGTGTTCCTGGCAGGCAGGCTTGCCTGGGAGGGATCTGCCGTCAAAGCCACCCAGGAAAGGAGGCCTGATACGCTCATTAATATTCTGAACTAGTGACCCTTCTTTTTCTTTCCACCCCTCGCCTTTCTCTGGGCGCTCCAGCCTCTCCCCGCCGCGGATGGCTGCAGCCCCCTCCAGCTGAGTCAGTCCTCCCTCCCCGCAGCATTGCAGCACCTCCGCAGCTCCTGCGCTCCTTCCTGCTCCTGCAGCACCGCTCCGCTCCCGCCGCAGCATGGCCAGCACCGTCTCAGGTAGGACAGGCGGCTTCTCGGGGGCTTGACATCAGTGCACTTCTAAACCATCAGGTTTTATGTATTTTTTTTAATCATTATTCTGAAGGTTTGGGTTGGTTTGTTTGGTTTTTTATTTTTTTTTTTCCCGTGGGTTTCGGGGGAGTTCTGTGCTGAGGAGGCAGCTGGTATGGCAGCATTGTTCCCCTTCCTCCCCCGTACACACACCCCTCTGATGCAAGATAGCAGGTGGGCTTTTTATTTTAATATGAATACACGTGTGATAAACTTGCCAATTTAAAGTATTGCTGCCATTTCATTGTGCCATTAGAAGATGCTGCTACGTGCCAATTAAATGTTATTTTTGTAACGTTGTAGAGCTTTTTTTTTTTTCCCCTAAGGAAAAAATGCACGCTGTGCAGCTGGATGTAAGGAGATCAGAAATTACATTTTGTTTTGCAAAGATCATGTATTGCTTAAACGGGTAATGGAGAGGAAGACATGGGCAAGAGTCAGTAATGCCCTAGAAAATCCCCCAAAGCCAACCATAAGAACCTGGATTGGGTTTTGTGTATTCTCAGGGTTCCCCAGCCCCAGATTTCTTGCACAGCTCACATTTCTTGGTTAGAAGATGCTACAGGGGAGCGGTCCTCTGATGGCGTTGGGTGAAATGAGATGCTGCAAGGGAAGCCCTTCCTCCCTCCTGCAGCAGTGCCGGGAATCACAGCGCGGCTGCCCGGGAGCCTGGTGGGGTTTGGCTTCAGGATGGCAGCCCGAGGATGCTGTGCTGCTTCGGTCCAGCTTCCTAAAGACCTGTCTTGACTGGGAAGGAGGGATTCAAGTGGCTGAAACTGGGAGTGTGGGTGAAGGAGAAGAAAAGCTTGAAATGGTACAATAGACAGTGGGTGGGTTTAGAGGGTCTTTTTCTTTTAGAAAACGGTTTTTTTCTTGGAATGGCTCTGAATTCTGTAGCCCACGAAGAGGGGCTTGGGAGGGGGAAGCGAGATATCCTGGAGGGCTGAGCAGGAGCGACAGACAAAAAGGAGGAGCAGGCAGTGCTTTGTGCCCCCCAGGCAGGGAACCAGCCCGCAGGAGGCCAGGCAACACTTCTTGCTTCTTTCACTGCCCTTTGCCGAGGTTTCCTGCTGTGCATTTTCTATTCCTTGCTCCTTTTAAAAGACCAGTAGATGCAGGAGGAAGAAGGACGGAGAGACGGAGGGGTGTGTATGGGGGGTGGGGGGGTGTGTAAGGGCGCAGCTGATCCTGAGTGGGCTTTGCACGCAATTAAATATATAAAGCAGCATTGTAAAAATGTGTTTGTGATAGAAAACCTGCAGCCATTGTGTGTATTCCTGTGAGTATCCCTGTCTCAATGAACGTCTGCAGCAGTGCACTCTTGGGAGGTGCCACCCATCCCCTGCCTTCCCTACTGAGCAGGATTGGACCTCATTTGCGGAGTAGGGGTGGGAGGAAAGGCTCAGACTTACCAGTCCTCTAAACCAAGGTTGCATCGAACTTGAGATGGACGAGGTGGTGGGTGAAACACACGTAGGCAGAACATGCGATTTCCGCTTGGTGCATTCTCACCCTCCCAACCCACTGCATGCCCATAGCATATTTCATCCTCCCAAAGATGCAGTTTTACTGTCAAAGAGACTTAAGATCATGAAGAAACGTGAAATGGGGCTTCCTTGTGACTCAGATCAAGCAGAGAAGCGATTTCAAGGAGTAGGAAGTCATGGAAAGCAGTGCTGTGGCAGGAGGGAAGAGAATAGGGCGCTGTGTGCCAAGGGAGGGTCGGGGCTGAGCCTCGCCCAGCTGCCTTTGCAGGAGCAGCTCCCCATCTCCCCATCGCCTGTAGCGCGTACAGCAGCAATGGAGAGTAGCCTGGAAAGGCAGGAGAAAAAGAATAAGGAATCCTTCAATTAAGGAATGAGTCTCGTTTGCTTTCTTCATTAATTCCTTCTTTATTCTCAGCAAAAGCCGATCCGTGCTGAGGGGAGGGCAGCTGCAGTCGTCTGCGGCTGATGCCCCGGGGGCTTATCCCCCTTGGGAAGACTTGCTCGGTTTGTTTAAACAAACAACCAAATCCTTGGGATGAAAAGAAACAGGGCTTGCTCCCCCGAGCCTGGCTGCCCTCTCTCTTCCCTCCCTGTCACCTCAGGCGTTTTCTGCTGGCCCCGGGGGTTGTTGCCGGTGCCGGAGCCGCGGGATGGGCGGCACATGCTCAGTGCCGGCTCAGCTGCGGTGCCGGCCCCGCTGCCGGGCAGCCCTTGCAGGGGCAGAGCCCTCGCACCTCCTCCCCGCAGCATCCGCACAAGGCTTTGTGCTTTTGTGCACCGCAGCCCGGGGGTCTGGCTGGGCTCTGCAGGGCTACGGAACTCCCCTCCCCACCGTTTGTAGCATCTGGGCTGAAGAAAGAGACCTGAGATTATGAAATGATGCGGAAGGTGACATCCCCAGCGGCTTTCAACGACGTTGGCGTGTCTGAGAAGGTGGAGCCAGGAGGAAACACCAGCCTGTCATTCCTGGTCTCAAGACTGGGCATGGTAAATGGGCCTGGGCAGATCCCAAGGTTTTCCCGTCCTGCCATGAAATGAGAGAGTTGAGGAACTTCATGTAGCTCTGGGTAATCCCCTGATCCCTTTTCTGGGCAGTATTGAGGGACACCATGTGGTGTTGCCCTGTCTTGACATTCCTACTGCCCACGCTGGTGAGTCAGAGTCCCTTCTACCAAGCTCTCCATCTCTCTGTGTTCTCAAGAAATCACTATTGTCTTTTTCTTTGGCTGTTTAAGAAGTCTATGTGGCCTTAAAAAATTATAGTTCTTTTATTGGGAATTCAGTTTTACATGCCAAAAGAGCCTATTGTATCATTGTAGGCATTTATATAGATGGGGTTTTTTTTCACCAGTGTATCCGAACAAGGGATCGAAATAATTGGAAAATACTTGTTCTTTCTGAAATATAAATAATATCTTGTTTAATGGCACCATGTAGACTCTGGGAGGATGCTTCAGATATCTCAAAAGAGCCCTTTCTTGGAATCTGTCATTGTTGGTTCAGTTCTGGTGAAGGCACTGTTTTATCAGATTAACACATTTCCTTCTGCTGAGTAAAATCTGAGATTTAGTGGTCTGATGTGGCAACCAGATGGCTGCAGATAAGCCCATTGTGACAGCAGTGGGCAGCAGGGGGGTGAACGGGGCTGATGATTCTTCATGACAATCCTTGGAGGGACCTGAAGCTCACCCAAACTTCTATACCCCTAAATTAAGTGGAAACAACATGCCTGGCTAATCCCTTCCAGTTGTCTTACTGACATGGGCTTTATCAGAGAAGGGATGAGTTATGTTTTGAAAATGAAAGTCTCCTCTCCAGAGGGGAGTTAAACCAATGGGCTGCGATTTAGAAATATGAAAGAGCCAGAGAACAACCAAAGACCATGTGCATGTGCTGTGGCACTTTGGCACCTCCCAAGTGGTGAAGAGCTGCTCAGCATGTTTCCAAACAATCCTTTTAGTCTTTCAAGGTAACTCTACATGATTATTGCCCTGCTAGAGAATCTTATCCCCTCTAAATTGTTTATACAAATAACACCACTGTTTAATGGGCAAATACCATAATTCTCAGTTAATGGAAAGGAAACCAAAATCCAAAGAGTCCAAATGGCAGTGTGTGGTCACACAGCACGTCTGTACCTGACACATCACAGCACTGGGTTCTGTCTTTGACTGTCTCATGAACTGCTGCCTCACCAGCTCCCCAGCTCCTTTGTAGCTCTTTGGCTCACCCAAACCTGACCATCCAAACCTGTGCTTGCCTCAAATCCACAAACACTCTGGGTCAGCTGCTTCCATTTGGTTCCTTCCTCTGCTTTATCAAGCAAACCAGGCCATGCTTCTCTCCTGCCCAACAGTAACCCCCCAGCCAGGGCTCTGCTGCCCAGCTTGGGCCCTTCTCTCTTGCTGAGCCCATCCAAGAGGAGATTTCCCTGGTTATTTTCCTGGGAGCAGCCCACATGTTCCAGTGCTACAGCTTGAGCGATTTGCTGATGCACTGGCTGTGCACAGCATGGGTTGTTGTGACATTCATGAGCTGCCAATAAAACCTGGGGGGAAGGAGCTGGGTGATTGGAAACCATTCCTGGGCAACAGTTTAGCAGATGTCTGACAGAAGGCAGAGTAAACCTCACATCTGCCTGATCTCATGGATGATTCTACAAGAGCCCACGGTACCTTCTGGGCCTGGAGTCTCGGGGTGTCCCTGTACCATCAGTGTGGGGTACAACTACAGACCTGACAAAAAACCCCCAAACTGTCCCAAAAAAACCAATCAACCAACTGAAAACCAAACAAAAAACCCACTAGTGTTTTCTGGTTGTGTGGGATCTGCTGCTGACCTGACTATAGAAGCTGGGAAGCAAGAAGGTGGAAGTGTACTAGACTGAAGGCCTGGCCAATATTTTTATTATAGAATTCATAGCAGGGGAGAATATCTAGAACCTGCTGTACTCTCAAGGCTTATTGAGGACTGTGGTTGCTTTTGTTGTGTGTGGCATTGCAGTCTGTGCTGGAGGTCTCAGTTCTCTGTCTCTCTGGTTTCTCTACCTTCTGTTTAAGTTTTGGCTTCATTTATAATTGGCCTGTTCTCATTTTTTCATGAGATAATATTCGTCATGGAAGCAATTCTTACTTCTTCAAAGTTATCTTCACAAACCAAATTATTTTCTTATAATAACCTTCCTCTGACCTTGCTATCAGCAGAGCACATCCAGTCTCATCCATTTAAATGTCACATAAATTAGCCTTGCTCTGCCTCTGGTTCACTGTGACTGATGCTGTGTCGGTGTTGTGCCGAGATGGCCTCGCTCTGTTTTTTTGGATGCCATTAAAACCTCCCCAAAACCTGGCTGCAGTCTAGCTTTATGCATTTAGGAAGCAGAGAACAGAACTTTTTAATGAATAATAGGTGTTAAGCCCCACCATGCAGGCACATCGTGAGGAGGAAAATGGATCCCATTGCTGCTGCACCACACCATTCCCAGCTGTTCCTCCATCTCTGGCACCACAAGCACTCGGGGAGCAGCTGGATAATGTCTCCGGGGGTTGACTTGGAGATAAACACTCTACATGGATCGATGGTGTGCACGGCATTCATGCAGAGCAGTGGGGATTTGGAAATGCAGGATGTTGCCTACAGCACTAGAGGGAGCACAGGAAAGGAGTCGCTGGAGAGAGCTGGGAGCTCCCTGAGCCTCCTGGTGCCTTGGTGAAGGCTCGGGGCACCTCCCTTCTCTTTGAAACAGGGAGAAAGTGATTTTTTCCCAGGCAATATATTCTATTGTAATATAATAATAATAATACACAGGGAAAAGTTAGATGAAAAATTTCAATGAAGACTGATTGGCTCATGGGGTGTGGGGTGGAATACAACCAAACCAGAATCAGCCTGTGCTGATTGCAGGGCATAAATGTTCAGAAACATTGAGGAACCGACTGCACCTTTATGGATTGCAGCTTAATCACTTCTCCGAGATCTCTAAAGCCAACAAAATTCAAGTTCACTCCACTTTACAGGATGGGACACGGATATATTTTTTGTATCTTTTATATTTTATTCACGTCTTGGTTTACACAACTCAGTTATCTGCAGTGTTTCACCCCAGTTCTAACAGGACAGCAGTGAAATGTTATGACACAGTGACGAAGACCATACCAGAGTGAATGAATTTGCTGCTGATGCTTCTATTGCAGTGTTTGCCTAAAAAAGAGAAGTAAAATGTCAGTAATTCATACCTGAGTGAGCAGCCTGTCCTAATCCTCTGCCCACCAGCGAGGCAGAGCTCTTGCTGCACCTCTGAGACTGAAGCAACACTTTGGTATCCAGTCCCTGAGGACCTGAGCCAGATTAATTTATACAGAAATGAAATATTTGCTCAGTGCAAGCTGAATTTATTTTTACTAAGTTAACAGAAGCAAAATTGCTAATAGATGCTCAAGTAAAAAGTTCAGCATTCCCTGTCTAATTGTTCTTAAAATATGTACATTTGTGCACTAGATCCAGCCTTTCTGGGCAGGAACTCCTTGGCCACGTCATATTCTGACCAACCACTTGGCTTTTCCTGGTTCAAGGGTTTTGTCCACTGGCATAAATATGTTCTCAAAACCTTAGATATATTGCAAATCAGAGTGCAGATACTTCTGAAACAATTTTTGCTGCTGAGGTTGGCAATCTTTTACCCCTGAGTTTCAAGGAGCTGTGATTGAGACAAAGTCTTGCTTCAGGAGATCTCGGGTTTGATCTCCACTGACACAGGTTCCTAAATAGTGACCCAGAGGTTATGGGTCTTTCTTTTAGTTACTGAATCAGAGGATGTGCCTCTCCTCACAGGATGCCTTTTCTTGTCTCAGCCTGATAAAACAATTCTTTGTCACGGAATGTGTCATGAGCACAAGGCCATCGCTGTGATGCCTCTGTGATGGTGCAGCTGGTGGCTCTGGAGCACAGCTGTGGGGATTTCAGGGATCCATTTCGTTCTCAGGGCATGGATCAGGGGCTCCTCAGGACATGGACGACATTGAGGGGCTGGAGTGTGTTCAGAGAAGGGAACAGAGCTGGGGAAGGGTCTGGAGCACCAGGAGCATCTGAGGGAGGTGGGGGGGCTCAACCTGGAGAAAAGGAGGTTCAGGAGGGACCTTCTCACTCTCACAACTCCCCGGCAGGAGGGTGCAGCCGGGTGGGGCTCAGCCTCTTCTCCCAGTTAACAAGTGTCAGGACAAGAGGACATGGCTCAGGTTGCACCAGGGGAGGTTTAGATTGGACATTAGAGAAAATGTTTTCACTGAAACGGCTGTCGAGCCTGGCACAGGCTGCCCAGGGAACAGGTGGAGTCACCATCCCTGGATGGATTTAAAAGCCATGTAGAGGGACACCTGGGGACATGGGTTAGCGGTGGGCTTGGCTGTGCTGGGGGAACACTTGGACCTGATGATCTTGGAGAGCTTTTCCTCTCCGAACAAATCTGTGACGATTCTGTGCTCCTACGATTCTATAATTTCTTCGGGAGTCAGTCCTTACCCCTCTTCACGCCCGGCCCCCGCGGTGGTGCTGAAGGGACAGCTCCGGCCGGGGTCCGGCGGAGGTGACGGTCCTGAAGGGACAGCTCCGGCCGGGGAGCGGAGCGCCGGCAGCTCCCGGGGTCCCGCGGGGCTCGGGCCGCTGCCCCCTTCCCGCTGCTTCCCCCGCTCCTCCCCCGGCAGCGGGGGCTGCTCGGGGCCCTTCGGGGCCGTGCCCCGCCGGTCCCCGGGGCCGCGGCAGCTCCAGCCCCGCTGCCCGGCCCCGTGTGCCGCTAATTGCATCTGACGGCTGGCGCCGGGGTGCAGCTACGGGCTCCGGGGAGGGGGAAGGACGCAGAGCACTTCCAGCGCTCAGCACAGCCCTGCCGCAGCCCAGGGCCTTTTGTCCTCTTGCTCCTCTTCGTTTCAATTGGCAGAGAGGGACGGTCGCCTTGCTCAGCAGGAGGGAAAGCAGCACAGGGGAGATCCCGATGGAATGGGGGCAGCTGTGAAATCCCCCCAGCAAACCTCCTGAAAGGCAGGGGATGAATGCAGCGTGGAATCATCTGCACACGGTGCCAATACTGAAGCTCAAGACATGAAATACAAAGCACTGTGCTCTGTAACAAGTGCTGTCAGACAATTAAATTGAATTAAATGAGGGGGTCAGGGGTGTGGCACATCTGCCTCATGCCGTAGTTTCACCCAGGACCAGACATAATGGTGGAGCAACGACCTTGTTGATTGGTTTGTTTGTATTAAATGATGATGTCTAAATGATAATAAATGATAATGTCTCTCATCTATTCCCAGGGACCCTCCTCAGGGCTCTTGGCAGCACATTAGGAGATGCATTAGCTTACTGCTCCGTGCCATGACTTTGGGCCTCTCAGAGGCTCTCCAGAGGTTTTTTTCATTAAGAACAAAATCAAAGATGTCCAGCTGCCACTACTGGTGTAAACTATTCTATATTTGGGTTACATTCAACAGCAGAACTGGGCAGGAGGTTCAAATCAGAATGGGGAGCTAGCTAAAGAAGTGTTCAGTCAAGACCTGAACTTCAGGGGTGGTGGTTTAGCAATAGAAGGGTGTTAATTAGGGTGAAGTTCTGTACCTAGGAGGAAAAATAAGTGCAAGCAGGAAGCAGGCATCGGTCTTCCCACTCAATTAGCTGTGGGAAGGCAGAGGAGAATACCTGAAAGATGTTCCCAAGGGAATGTGGTACACAGGATGTTACTTTTTTCAAAATTGTTCTGTGTCTAATGCCTCTTCAGGTCACAGAGTTCTGGGGATTTCCCTGTCCTGGCCCAGAGGAGGGTCTTGCTCTGAAGGTGGCATTGGCAGCTGAGTTGCAGAGTTGCCTCTGGCTGGAGCACGAAATGAGCTCAGTACAGAGGGGACAAACCAAGGCCAGAAGCACCAGGATATGTGGAAAATCCAGAGGCAGAGCCAGGGCAGGACAGCAGGATGCCTGTGCCTGTGGGCAGTACAAGGGCAGCACAAGGACGCTCAGGACAGGTTTGGCAGGACATGCAGCCATTAAGACTCTGTCCCCACGAGCGTGGGTGTCCCCCAAGGAGCCAGCCCAGGACAGAGCCTCACAGGACCCATGAGGCAGCAGCACCCACTGCTGAGCCCCAGCTGCTGACCTGCCACATAGGAGTGATGCTGCGAGGGTTTCACTGATGTGATACAGAACGTGACAGCCTGACAGAGCACCTCACTGACTTCAACTCCTTCTATTCTGAGGTTCTTTGTCAAGAGTGTGGAAACAGTTCACTGTCTTAAATGTGCTGAACTCCAGCAATGCAGGTGAAGATTGCCCCAGAAGCAGATTGCTGCAGTCTGTGTTGGGGCAGCACTTGTGATCACCGAGGATGCTGTGGTGCATCCTCCAGTCACAGGAACAACGAGCAAACTGGAGGGCTCCCAGCAGCAGAGCTTGAAAGGATTGTGTGTTTCCTGTCCTTTGCAGAAGGACCTTTACTGTGGCCACAGACTGTTCCAACCTCTGCCTGTGTGGGCCGAGGTGGTGGCAGAATCCACTCACATCCCCCTGATCTGCTGCTGCAGGGCAGGAGGTGCCTTGTGAAGCTGGGGTCCAGCTCTTCCCCTGGTAACAGAGCCCCTGGACAGTTTCATCACTCAAATGCCCCTTTGTTCTCCACATTGCTGACCTCCTCTTGCCTCTTCACCTTCACCTCAGAAATGCTGAATGGGGAAATATTCCCAACTCTCCAGGGCTTGAGCAGGGTTTCCAGGTGTCAGTGGGCATCATTTATCTCAGAGACTGGAAATCCCACTTCCAGTGGAGAAAGGGTGTGACACAGCTGTCCCAACACATTTAGCTAAACGGGCTGCAGCATGCCAGCTCCTTTGGAGGGAATATCCTGCACAGAAACTTATACCCCTAGATGTGGAAAATCCCTACTGTGTGTGTTCCCATGACATTTGCCATGCTGGCAGCTAATTTAAGCTGCTCCAGATCAGACACTCCTTGGGGACCTTTTGGCAGCATGGACAAGCCTCCATAGAGTCTGGTAGCTGCAAATGGGATTTCCTGGCACCATGGAAAAGCCTCCATAGAGTCTGATAGCTGCAAATGGGATACTTGCCTGATTTCTCCATGGATAAGAGATGCTGTTGCCAATTAGAATCTCTCTCATTGCTATTTCGTATTTTTCAGCCTACAAGGAGAAAATGAAGGAGCTGTCTCTGATCTCCCTCATCTGCTCCTGTTTCCACACCCAGCCCCATCCCAACACCATCTACCAGTATGGAGGTAGGTAACCTGCTCCCACAGGAGCTCCAGCAGTGTTTGGATGATGCTCCCACAGGCAATGTGGGAGCTTACCAGAGTCAGAGTCTCTCTGCTTCACACTGGGGTGACATACAAGGTATTAACAACAATGTGACCTTTCTGTAATTATGCCATGACTTTAAATTAATTACATTTGCATGGTGGGGATGAAGGTGATTGCTAATCAAGAAATTCTGGAGATAAAACAAAATCACCCAGGTCAGGACATGGGAAGATCCTAATTCCTGTGTGGGAAGCTTGATGACCTCAGGTGAACACTCTCCTGAGCAGCACAGGTTCACAGAATCACTGTTTTTTTCCCCACAAAGATATGGAGGTGAAGCAGCTGGACAAGAGGGCATCAGGCCAGAGCTTCGAAGTGATCCTGAAGTCCCCTTCAGATTTATCTCCTGAGAGCCCAATCCTTTCCTCCCCTCCCAAGAAGAAGGACCTGTCCCTGGAGGAGCTGCAGAGGAGGCTGGAGGCTGCAGAAGAGAGGAGGAAGGTAAGGAGATGTCCTGTAAAAGCAGTGACTTTTCTGGTACTAATTGCACCTAACCCTAAAACTCAGCAGGAGTAATCTGAAACAGCTAGGAAGAGTGTTCTGACACTTGTTATTCCACTGTAAATTGTCAGGTGAGACATAGGAATCATGGAGTGAGGTTCTGCAGCCTGATTTAGGCAGGGAACTCAACTCCATCATCATCATTGCATCGATGTGGCACTTGGGGACATGGATTAGTGGTGGGCTGGCCAGTGCTGGGGGAACTGTTGGACTCAGTGATCTCAGAGGGCTTTTCCAACCCAAATGATTCTATGATAGCAGGAAAAAGGTGTCAAAAGTGTCTCCCAAGCAAGAAGATTATGCTATGGGGTGGAGGGAGGTGGCAGAGTGGTTTGAGCAGAGGAGAGAGTCAGAGAGCCTCTCTGGGGAGATGGAGTCTGGAAGAGCCTCTCCGGTCCCCTCCCTCGGCAGACCCAGGAGGCGCAGGTGCTGAAGCAGCTGGCGGAGAAGCGGGAACACGAGCGGGAGGTGCTGCACAAGGCACTGGAGGAGAACAACAACTTCAGCCGCCTGGCCGAGGAGAAGCTCAACTACAAGATGGAGCTGAGCAGGGAGATCCGCGAGGCACATCTCGCTGCCTTGAGGGAGCGGCTCCGCGAGAAGGTGAGTGAGACCCCCGGGACAGGGCTGGGGGCTGGGGGTGCTGATCCTCATGGAAAAACGGGGTCTGGTCCCGGTGTGATGGGTGCGAGGGACAGTGTTCTTGGTGATGGTTGCTGAGGAGCAGCTCTGCTCCGGAGTAGCGTGAGGAGAGGGGTTATGTCCTTCAAGGTCAGTAGAGAACACAGCCTGGATAATCTTGATAAGTGCAAGTCCAAAGCCACAGCATCAGGCCCACCATGGGCTGGGGGGCCTGAAGGGTTTTGCAGGAGCGAGGAGTCAGGAATGCCTTCACTGGAGGTTCCATCACCTCCAGGCTCCCACAGATGATCCTTCACTCCTTGCAGGTGTAACCCCCTGCCCTCAGGGTGTGTTGGATGGGATACTGGTCTCTTTTTTTAAGTCTGATGCAAATCCTGTGTGCAGGAGGAAAATGTTGATCACATGAGCAGGGCGTGTTAGCCCGGTGTCATCTCTCCCATCTTTGCAGGAACTGCACGCAGCCGAAGTCCGCAGGAACAAGGAACAGCGGGAGGAGATCTCTGGATAAAGGGCTTTTCTACACATCTAGCACCTGATTCCTGTCAACAAACCAACCAATCGACCAACCAACACATTTTATTTTGTTTGTCTAGATGTGACATTCGGTCCTCCATCCCCCCTCCCCGGTGTTCGTCCCCAGCTACACGCTTCTCTCTGCATCCCTAATCGTCAGTGCTTGTGGGGACTCACAGATCATAGGGACCTCTAAGCAGAATAGCAACTAGTTCACATCAAATAGAGAATCAAATCAGTTGATCAGTCAATCAAACAGCTTCTTTGGAGGGTTTTGTCCTTTTTTTAAAAAAAATATTTCTTAAACTCATGTAAAAAACAAAAAACAAACTAAGACATTAATAAATTCAACCAGCAGTGTCACAGAGATACGGATTTCTTATCCGGGGCTTTTCCTCCTCTTGGTGTTTGCTCTGAGCCAAATATCAGTTTCAGAAAAATGGGAAGTAAGTGATAATTTCTGTGTATGAAGTAAAATAGGGAGCAGCCCCCTGTTTGCCCGTGGTAGGAGAGAGGAAGGAGAGGGACAGACGGCTCAGGAGTCGCAGTGTGCAGGACCCCCATCTCTTGGCTGCCTGCAGAGCCAGCCCAGGCAGGCAGTGACCCACAGTCCTCATCTTTGGGTGATTTTTGAGAGCCTGTGTGGAAGCAGCTGAGAGGCTCCACCCAAAGCTTGGTGCCAGGTGCCACATCACAGCAAGTCCCCGTCACGGTGGGCACTGCTCGATGCCCTGGTTGGCCACTGAGCCACCCCCTCCCCGGCTGAGCGGGGACTGAGAGGTCTTGGCTGCTCTGCCTGGGAGAGCTGCGGGTGGTGATTGCATTCCCAGCTCCGTGGGAGCCCTGGGAGAGGACCCTCAGTCCTCTGCAGGCTCCCCAGTGCTCCCACAACACAGGATTCCACTC
Source organism: Aleadryas rufinucha (assembly GCA_013397815.1). NCBI lineage: Eukaryota > Metazoa > Chordata > Aves > Passeriformes > Aleadryas > Aleadryas rufinucha. The sequence continues at coordinate 16,764 of VZTH01005593.1, forward strand.
TATTGGGAAAGCAAATCCAACAGAGACGGAGCATGGTTGTGAAATAGCCTTTCAGTGAACAGAATAATCCTTCCCTCTTTCCAGAGATGGATGTGGCACTTTGGGGCCATCACAGGGCAGGTTGCTGGACACCAAATCCCGGGGCTCTTTGCTGATCTCCACAGAATTCCCAGCTGGATGTGGGAGGGTTCCTTCCATGGCCATGGCTTGATGTCAGGGGACTCTGCTCCTAAAAGGAAGGGCTACCTTACTCCCAAACCCCTCCTCCTGGGCTGGGGGGAGGACAGGGCTGTTAGAAAGCTCCTGTGTTGCCAGTGACAAAAGAAAATTAGATTTAGGGCAAAGGAAGGAAACTGAGGGTTGAATTTCTTAACAGTAGCTAATGATCAGTTTATAGTAGCAGCTGTCTTAGATAAGCATCAGTGTAGAGCGCGGCATCACTGCCAGCATCACCTCATCCATATAGTGACGAGAAATTTTAAAAAGTTTAAAAAAAAAAAATTTAAAAAGTAATTTAAATGAAATGTTTGTGTGTAAGAAATGGTTGAAACTGTCAAATGTCTGTGTCCCGCGTTGGTGGGATCTGAGAAGGTATCTGCGAGATATTAACCCTGTCCTACTCTCTGTGGTGCTGAGTGTTTGCTTGGTGTGTAATTCTGACCTGGAGCTTGTTGTAAATACTGTTTTTAGTACTATGATTATTATGATTATTATTATCAGAAATGTTGTACTCATGAGCAAGAGTTGAAAACAAGAGAAATGGCCATTTTCACTCTCTCCTAGGGGCTCAGAAGGAGTTGGAGGCTGGGCCAGGTGAAGGCAGGGTGCCAGGGGGATGCTGGACCAGAGAGCAGCTGGAAAATGATGGAATTGGGAGCTGGAGGCAGCCGAGTCCTGCGGGCAGGGCGGTGAGAGCGGGGACGGCTGCTCCTCGTGCTGGGAGGAGGAGGAAGGCCTGAGAGGAAGAGTAGAGGTGATGCTTCAATTCTAGTACATATAAGTAGTGTTGATCCAAACCTCCCCATATGGAGGTTCCAGGTGGTTTCCCGCAACCCCAAGGGAGCTGGAGGATCTGTCAGGTTTAGCATGTGCTGGAAGAGAGCTGGTCAGTAACAGGTTGTGCTGGTCAGAGCCGTCCTCCCAAACAGCTCCTGAGTCTCCAGGCTCAATTCCTGCCTGGATCTTCCCTCTCGGTCCCTTGTGCTGCCCCATGGCCCTCTCCTCCCCCTCCCTGGAGCCCAGATGAGTCTCAAGTTGGGACTTATTCTTGCAATAGCTTTTCCTGGCAAAAATTCCCATGGCAAGCGCAGAATGGCCTGGCAGATGGTGCTCGTGTGAGCACTGGGAAACTAATTTTTCTCCTCTCCCTCAGGTTGGTGCAGTGAGGGACAGTGGAAATGGCTGGAAAATGTGTTACTGCAGGATAAGCTCCTGCACCAGAGGAGCAGGGACGTGCAGGGAGAGCTGGGCATTGGTAATGTCAGGCAGCTGCTGCCCAGACACGTTGTGCCAAGGAAACAGCCTCACCTGTGGGGCCAGAGGCTTTACGTGTCCCAGAGCCATGTTTGCCTGGTGCAGAGGGATGGAGTGGGGATGTTCAGGAGCTCGTCCAGTGCCACGGGGCACTATCAGGGAAATGTGTGACTGCTTTGGCTGCGCGGTGTTGGCTGGATGAGGGGTGTCCACCCACTGCTCCAAACCCATCGTGGCCAGGAGCTCATGCAGCACTGTGCCCAACCTGCAGCACGTGGCACGGGCCAGGATCATGGTTATTCCATGCCTTTCCATATCCCTTCATGCTATTGGCTGTGTGCAGCTGCATACTTCATGGCTCAATTGAGACTAATTTAGTATCCTCATTAACATCCTTACTGCCCCAGCCTATGTCATTCCTGGAGCATTCCTATGTACTGTGGTTGTGGGCACGGCATGCAAACCCCACAATTCTTGGGGTCACCTTACTTATGGTGGGGCTTGAGGTCTCCACTGATTCCTGAAGGTGTTTATGAATCGAGTTCTGAACCGACAGTTTTCAGTCCTATCTTTGCAGCAGCATAAGGACATGGGAATGTGCCTTGTAGGGGGAGCATCCTCAGGGCACCCACGGTGTCCCTGCCCGGACCTCGAGTGTGGCAGCGGTGTGAGTGAGGAAAGTCAGGAGGGTGACGTCTTTATGTGCATGCATAGGCCTTCCAAGAGCCCTTCTGGAGAAGAGCCTCTGATTCGGGCAAGACTGAGGAGCAGAAGCTAAATGAGCTCCCAGCTGGCACCAACAGCTGGCCCATGGGTGGAGCTGTAGGAAGCCGGGAAAACCGGCCTCACAGCCCAAATCACAGCTCTGTGCCCACGTTAACCCCGTACGGCAGAGCTCAGCTCTGCCCATAAATAGGTACTTCCAAGGATGCTGGCCCCTCTGACTCCTTCTGGACTGAGCCTATTTCTTGTCTTCTTATTTTGGAGTCATTAGAAAATCTTGCTCTCACCCAGTTGTGGGGTTCCCTTTGAGTTGACCTTCCAGGGCCGGTGGGAGTTGACGATTGCATGCATCCTACCTCGGGGGTAGGTCGGTACTGCTGCTCCCTTTCAAATGTAAACTTCAGCTTGCTTGCTTTAGCTTAGCCCTGCGTGACTCTCTGGCCCTGGCTCTGCAATCCTGTCTCATGGGGTTCGTTATATCCCTCCCATGGCATTCCTGTCCTCCTCGCAGTGGCTGTGCACGCGGCTGTGCACACGCGCACAGAAACGCATCCGTGGAAATGATATATGCACACACACTCTGATACCACTTGAAATGAGTCAGGGAATGGCTGTTTACGGTGCTAGAGATTTCTTACTCTCCATGCTAGGGACGAGATGACATAGTAAGACCAATGAACTCCACCTTTGTAGTCAGTTGTCTTTAAGTAAAGCAGCAGAGGTGCACTGGCCCATGCCTACGTGTGGGTGCTCCGTGGTCCCCGGGGTGCAGGGATGCAGGGGACAGCCAGGCATCCCTGCCCTGGCATCCCCTGTGCCTCAGTTTCCCACACCCCTTGACAAGGGGACACAGAAGGTCCCTCCCCATGGGGACCGCGGGAGAGCCAATGCCTCCACGTCTCTTAAGTGCTCTGAAATGGAAAGTACCAAAGTACGGAGTCGGGACACGCAGCTGTGCGCCCCGGGAGGAACACCGCGGCCCGTGGCTGCAGGAGAGGGTTGGAAGATGACTGTGTGGGCACAGGGCTGAGCTGTCACCCCAGGGCTCAGCACCCCGGCTGTCTCTGGGCAGGATGTGCTCCTCCTGCCACAGCCGGGGTCACCGTCCCTCGTGCCGGGTGGGGAGCTGGCGCAGCGTCATGGAAAGACTTTCCATCCCTAACAGAGCCTTGTCCGGTTCCCTTCGGTCTGCCACGTGCATTTCATTGTCAACTTGAGGTTGTTGTTGTGCAAAAGAAGTGATTATGAAAAAAAAATAAAGGAAAAAAAAAAGAAATAAAGTTGGTATGAAACCGTATGTGTCCGTCTCTCTCCATGAATGAGTTGTTTTAGTTCCAAGGCTTCTCTTTGTATTGTGAGAATACTAATAAACAGCATTAAACAGAAAGTTGACCTAAAGATTTAAAAAAATAGACGCTAAGCCTCTGAATGTTCAGTGAGTGCTTTTTTACATAGCCAAAAAGAGGCAGAAATTGAGAGTTTATCACCATTCTCAGAGGGACGAAGTAATAAATGCTTGAATGAGGGTCCTGCTGCCACCCCCTGTGGCTGGGAGTGAGGGTGTGCAAAGTCCTTACACAGGAAGATCAAAAAAGATATAAGACAGTTATGAATACAACAAATGCAGTTCTATAAAACACATGAGCTTCTTTATTAAAAACTCCAGTGCTTCCTTCACGAGTTTTTCCTGAGAAAGGATCCAGCCTGGGCTGGACAGAGTGGGAGGGAGCAGGGCTGTAAATTCCCAGGGAGAAGGGACCCCAAGCCATGAGACCCTGCATGGCCAATGCTCCAAGTCCCAGCCCTGGGGCCAGGTACACAAAAATGTCCTAAAGCTGCAACTGAAAACAGGGAAGTTTGTAATCCACAGCGACATGGGAGGGGAGAGTGCCTGGCTGCTTTCCCCGCTGCTGGGGAAAGGATCCCCCACTTGCCTTTTGCGGGGGGCTTTGGCCACCACAAGCAGTGCCCAGTGTCACTGGCCACTGTCCTCCCTGTCCTTGAAGGGATATTGAAATAGCAGCACCCTCATGGGCTGTCCCACATCTTGTGATCCCATCAAAATAACCAGCATGGGAGACTTTCCACAGAGCTCAGCAGCACTTGGTGCACAAGGAGACAAACCAAGGGGAAGGCAGGGGGGTAAATTTTCATTCCCAGGGCAGTGTTCTGTAAGGGCAGGGAGGACAGTGCCAGGAGGACAGCACCAGCACAGTGCTGGGGCCATCACGGTGGTGGCAGTGGCAGAGCAGCCCATGCCCAATGCTTTTCCCACGTGTCCTCAGGACACGCACAAACAGGAATTCTATTTTTGCAGCGTGACCTTCCTGATTCTGGAGATAACGACCTGACTGCAAACGCAGCATTGCTCACTTTTCCTCTGAGATTTGATACAGTCCACTAACCCAGGCTCTTCTAAAACATGGATGTAGTAAAGTAAACCTCTGCACTTGTCTTAGGAAAATGAATTGCCACACAATTTGAGATATATTGATGAGACCAAGCATGGTCACCCTTTAATCAGTTAATTCAAGGCACATCCTTCATCCTTTTTGAGCTGAAGGAGAAAACCACAGAGGCATGGCATCTGTTGGGGCAGGATGGAGTGGGAGGATCAGAAGGAATTGTGGAGAGGCTCCCACCACCTTCCAGCCCTGCCCACTGTGTAGCCCTGCAGGGCTGAGTGCTGAAGACACAATACTGGAGGCTTGAACCAGACTGGTAACACCCACAAAATCATAGAATCAAGGAATGGTTTGGGTTGGAAGGGACCTTAAGGCTCATCTTGTTCCAAACACCTGCCACAGACAGCGACACCTTCCACTATCCCAGGCTGCTCCAAGCCCCATCCAACCTGGCCTTGGACACCTCCAGGGATGAGGCAGCCACAGCTTCTCTGGGCACCCTGTGCCAGGGCCTCAGCACTCTCACAGCGAAGAATTTGTTCTCAATATCCCATCTAACCCTGCCCTCTTTCAGTGCCCCTTGTCCTGTCACTCCACACCCATGTCAAGAGTCCCCTCTGCAAAAATCAAAACCAGGTCAAGAAAGCAAAATATCAACATAACTCTCGAAGGGATCCCTACAGAGTGTGTGAGCTGTGCCTGAGTAAGGGAAGGGAAGAGAGCAGAGACTCTGCCAAGGCAAATGCAAAGGCTCACCTGGGCAGGCAAAACCCAGAGCTGGCAGCTGGTTATCAGGCAGGGTTGGTTTGCATGGGACAAAAAAAAAAGAAGGAAGAGCCTTGGGAAAAAAAAGAAAGCATTAAATAAAGCACCACAAATGTATCAGACAGGATCATTAGAAATTTGTGTAAAAAATACTGAACAGACCAAATGCCACCTGAACACCTGTCAGGAAAAGCCACCCACCCAGTAGCTGTGAAAAGCTGACAGAATGGAAACATAGTGAGTGTTTCCAAAAGGGATTCACGACTTTTGGGGCCTCTGGCCTCGCTCATCCCTTTCCAGAATGTGTTAACCACCTACTCACAGAAGAAGTGCAATGTGGCAATATCATGCAAGAAGTCCTCCCTGAGAAATTCTTGAGTGTCTCCCAAACCCTGGGCCTCACAGGCACAGAAACAGCAGAAATGACACCAAAACCTGTGAGAGCTCACGGTGGCCAGGGAAACAGGAGAGCAGAGTCACAGCTTGAGACTTAGTGCTGATAAGGACCAGCAGCACCTCAGGGATGGCTCAAACAGGAAAACAGAGGCTGAATCAAACTAGACAAGGACACTTTTTAAATGCTGGAAATGGCCCTGGGGAGACATTAGAGCCCCTTCCAGTGCCTAAAGGAGCTCCAAGAGAGATGGAGAGACTTTGGACAAGGAGTGTCCTTGAGTGACAGGACAAGGGGGAATCCCTTCCCATTGACAGAGGGCAGGTTTAGATGGGATATTTGAAAGAAATTCTTCCCTGTGAAGGTGGTGAGGCCCTGGCACAGGCTGTCCAGAGAAGCTGTGGCTGCACAGACCCTGCAGGAGGTCAAGAAAGCATTCAGCCATGAACAGCTGAGGGCTTTCACAAAACCCTGGAGAACCAGAGAGGGACACAGGGCCTGGGGGACACACACAGGAGACATGGAGTGGGACACACACAGGGGGCACACAGCCCAGGGGGAACATGCACGGAACATGGGGGGGATGCAGGACCCGGCACAAGGATACACAGGGAGCAT
>VZTH01005594.1:8770-38484 GCA_013397815.1 Aleadryas rufinucha
CACCCCGTCCCGTCCCGCCCCCCCAGCAGAGCCGGGGCGCAGAGCGCGGGGCAGGGAGCCTTTATTGACCGGAAACTCGCGCAGGGGACAGACAGGGAGGCAAAGGGGCCGGGGATCCCCCCTCAGTCAGTTCTTCAGCTCCCCCAGCCGGAGCCGGGCAAAGTCCGTGGCCAGTTTCAGGGCTTCCTGCAGGCAGCCCACGTTCTTGCCTGTCGCCTGTGCAGAGATGTCCTTTCCGCCACCTTTGCCATCCATCAAGCCAGACACTTCCTGCACCCACTGGCTGGCCTTCAGGCCCTTATTTGCAGTCTCCTGGGCAGGAAAAGAAACGCAGCAGTCAGCACTGAGGGAAGAACAGCAATCTCCACCCCCATGCCTACCAACCCATTAAGTCCTGACTCTTCCCCTTCTCTGTTTGCAGAGCACAAGCCCTCTTCCCTCACTACTGCAGCCTGACAATAAGCCCAAGCACGAAGGCTGTGGCTCTTGCCAAACCCCAACCAGTTCTGGCTGTGTAATGTTAGATAGTTCCTGCCTGGAGGCTGCAGCTCCTCCACGGAGGCTCAGGGAGAGGCAGTACCTGGGGTACTTGACACAGGCAGGTGATCCTCCCAGCTTCGTTATCCACAGCAAAGAGCATAGCAGCAGTCTGGGGGGAGTTAGTCTTGAAGAGCTTCAGAGATTCATTCAGGGCCTGGAAGAGACCAAAATCATTGCACGACTGCCTCCCTGTGCTTGTCCCCAGCCCAGCTCCAGCTCCAACAGCCCCCACAAAGACCTAAGGGATCAGGAATTGCACTAAACCAGCCACCAGCACTCTGCAATGCTCCTCCTCCCAAACATGAGCCATCTTCACATTCCTGGCAGTGTAGAAGCCTTGGCAGGGGACATAAACCCTGCTTGTGTACCCCAAGGCAGGAAGGAGAAAATGCTTTTATTTCCCCACCTTGAGGTATCCAGGAACTGGCAGAATCAGCCCCAGAATGAACCTTTGCCTGAGTGTACTGGCTGGAGGGGAAAAAGCTCCTCCCAGCAGAAGGGAACAGTTGTTCCAAAGGGAAGCAGGAGGACTCAAAACACAGCATGAAGAGGCTGCAAGTGTTATCAGACACAGCAGGTAGGGAAGAACCAGGGAGACTGCCACACATTCCATTATTCCCTAGGAGACTATCATCCCTGACTTGCACAAACAGCACGATGCAGCACAGAGCCCCAGGAGTGGGTCCTCTGGCAAGGAGAGCAGTGCTGCTCTGGGTAGATTGGGAACATGCAGCTCCCTGGGCTCCCAGCACTGCCATCCCATGGGATGCACCCTTCTGCCAGGGAAAATGCTGCAACGGCACCCACTGGGAGCAGAAGCGTGGGCATCATGGTGATGCTGGTGGCCACAGAGAGTGAGCAGGATCAGCTCCAACACCCCCAGAGAGGAAATTTTAAGCCCAGAGCGGTCTAAGCCCAGGCACAACCAGCCCCCGCTGCCTGGCACTTACTGGGCTCAGCACTGTGACACAGCACACACAAGGGAGCATTCATTCCAGCAGAAATCACTTGGAAAAAAGCTTGTGTGTGGAGGAGGGAAGGAGCAGATTCAGCCCTGGCCAGGGAAGAACTTGAACCCAGCTGAGCAGACAGTATTGGGGGCAGCTCTCTGCCTGGCCCTGTCCACACACTCAGCCCAGGACACCACTCCTGGAGCTGATCTACAGGGGCCACAAGCATCATGACTTTCATGGCTCAGCAGAGCTGCTGTTCTCAGTCCCTTAAGTGCATTTCAGCATCATGACTGCTGCAGGATGAGTCTTACCTGGGACACAATGGGATTTCTGCTGGGCTCCCTATCCACCACCAGGTCTGGAAGCTCAGCAAATGGTCAAGAACCCACCACCCCCTGCAAGCCCATGTGCTAGGCCAGGAGGTGGGACACAGAGAATATCCCATTGGTCCCTCCCCCTTCTCAGGGACAGCAGGTGACAGCTCTGTAACACTGAACCACCTCCTTGAGTGATGGGAGACCACCCAGCTGCTCCTCAGGCAGAAGGAAGGTTGTTGAGGAGAGATCAGACTTTCCCATACCTTTGCTGAGGCTCCATTTTCCATTTCCATGATGACCCACGGCTGGTTAGGGTGACTCTCAATAACTTGCTTGGTCTTCTCCAGAACCTGAAGACAACAGTGGTCAGCCACTAGACCACCCACACTGTGTATGGACACAAGAACCACCTGGGTAGAGAGGGGACAGAAGCCCCCAAGGTGCCCAAACACACCCACAGCCCAGCCTGGAGCAGCCTCACACTGTGAAGCCAGGAGGAGTATATTCTGACAGGCAGGTATGTGGCCTGCAAGACAGTATCTTGTGCACGATTACTCCTCCAGAAAACTCCAGAGGGATCCAGGAGGAAGCCTGCACCCAGGGGCACTGTTAGGGCAGGAACACGCTGCCATGCTTCAACCCAGGGAACAGGTACGGAGCTAATTCTGCTTCAGGAGGCAGCAGAAGCTGGAAGGCTGAACAGTGTGAGCGGCATTCCTACACATCAATTCTCTTCCATCCTGGACACTAACAGAGCTCCCAGGGGAGCACTCCACAGCCCTCCCACACTGTCCTTTATTCCAGCCCAGGGCTCACTCTTTTCTGGATGTCAGCTTTGCTTGCTCGGTCCAGGTCATCCATGACTTTCTTCAGTGCTTTAACAGCCTCTCTCAGTTCATCTTTCTGCCACTGTGGGATAACAGCAGTGGCCAGTGTCTGCAAAAGAGAAGTAGGTGGAGAAGGTTAAAGGTGCCAGCAACCATGGCAGGAGATGCAGCACCTCATTAACTCTGCCTCAACTGGCAGAGCCCAGTAAGCTCCACTCCTCTCCCAGTGCCAATGACCCCAGGCAGCAGGTGCTGGCTGCAGCACCCATGGGATGCAGGGCTGTTGGACAGGAGCAGGAAGGTGAACTCAGGCCTCATTAATACCACCCAGTGCTGGCAATCAAAGTCCCGTTCGCTTTGGGGAGGCAGAGCACTGCTACCACCCTCACCTCACCAAGATCCGTGATCTCCTTCTGCACATCCTTGTTGGGAGCTGTCTGGATCTTCACCTTGGCCTCCAGGGCTGACAGCAGTTTCCTGAGGCTGTCGACTTTCCTGAGGGCCTAGGAGAATACAATCTGAGTTAAATCAAGCAGGAACATTGAGCAGGCTGGGCTCTTGGTCACCCCAGAGCACGAAGAGATGAGGAATGCTGGAATGCCCCAGGATGGAGCTTAGTAACTCTTGGGAAGCCACAGGGCCAAAGCAGGCAACACCTGACCAGAACCAGGGTGTGATGCTGGCACATGGGCCCCAGGTCTCAAAATTTTCTTTGCCAGGATTGCCAAGATCCCCCCAAAAGAGAAATCATCCCCACCATGAAACCCCTTTCTCCTACTTTAGGGAGCACCAGCCCACATCCAAAGTCACTGCCTCCTGCAGCAGAGGACTGGGTTCTCAGACTTCACCACTCTCCTGCCGGCTTTGTCAGCTGCTGAGAGCTCTGTATCTGCAGCCATTCTGAAAAGCAACCTGAGCTCACCCTGGAGCCATCCCACACACCCACCCAGGTTTCTCTGCCACAGCACCCACATCTGAGACTTCCCCCTCTCTTCCCTGCTCAGACTGTAGTACAGCCAGGGCTTCCAGCACAGCCTTTGCCAACAGCAGCACCCTTTTCCATGAGTCCCCCAGAGGATATTGTGCAAATTGGAACAAAAAGAACTTTGGCACAGGGTAAATAGGTGGAATTTCACAGAGGATCTCTCCTGCCTACCCTTACCTTCCGAGCTTCAGCCCCTGTGACTGCAACTATCCTCCGAATGCCTTTAGCAATTGCTTCTTCTGACACAATCACGAAGGGCCCAGCATGGCTGGAGTTCTGCAAGTGCCTTTGGAAAGAACCCACACAGACCCACAAGAGAGAGTTAGAAGTCTACCTCTCATCTCAGCAAGAATCAGCACAGGACTAAGACAACCATCCTGCCAGAGAAATGCAGCCATGTGGGGACAGGCAGAAAAAACCACTTGTGCTAAAAGCAAATGAGTGAGGAAAGGGTGGCAAAGGCTGTGCTCCCAGCACTGCCAGAGACCCTGCGTGAGGGCAGGGACAATACAGGCAGTTTCCTGCCTGCAAAAGGTAATTTTGAAGACTGATTGACTCAGGACTGGGAATGCAAAGGCACATCATCACCACCACCTCCAGCTCTGCCCTGGCTGTGCCCAGTGTATGCTCATGGCACTCCCAGGAGCTCAGGCTCCACAGGAACTCCTTTTCAGCCACCCTGCTGCCTTCCCCGGCCTCTCCAGGTACTCACGTCCCTCCACAGAACTCAATGGAAGTGATGGAGCCCCCAGAGCCAGAGGGGTCAGCCAGCAGCTCCTCCACAGGAATGCCAATGGAGACCACACGGACGGGATCGGGGTAGGTCTCGTCAAAAACTGCCCGAAGTCCCTGGATAGCTTTGGCTGCTGCGAGAGGGCAGTCCTTGGCATACACAGTCTGCAGAGGACAGAAGAGGGATGTGGGTAAAAGCCAGTCCTGTCAGCTGTGACTGAGGGCCCACATTCCCAGGTAATTTCTTCCTCTGAAAGATCCTATAAGGGAAGTCTTGTGCCTCACCTGAGCTGGGGTTTGTTGAGCTGCAAGAATCACAAAGTTATTGGCAGATGTCTCATCTTCAAAACGCCCAATACCACCTGCTCAAACTCCCTGTGTGCTACTGCACACGCAAATGGTTCCAAGCACAGATTCCAGGGTCATCCAGGGTCTGCTCTGACACTTGGCACCAGACAGAGCAACTCTCCTGCCGCTGGGTGGCACACATCACTGGGTGTCTGGGTGCACAGTGTAAATCCAGCCAGGCCTGCAAAACACTTTGCCAAACTTCCTGGCTCTTGTAGCTGATGTGACACTACTGCAGGCATGGGAACACTCCAACCCTAGAGAGGGCTTGACACCAATAAGCAGAACAATCCATATGGGGTTTTCCCACTCAAAACCCTCCGAGGTGATGGCAATCTGTGCACAGTACTGCACCAGCAGCTCAGAATCCTCCTGCATGCCAAACTCCCAGCATCCCTGATCATCCAAAACCTGGACTCAAGGTATACAACACGTCAGCCATACGCACCTTTGATTCCTCAATCATTTGGTTGGCAATCCCTTCAACTGTCTTGATTTCCTGGGTGGACAGGGCTCCCTTGGCCGTGAAGTCGAAGCGCAGCCTGTCCGGTGCCACCAGGGACCCCCTCTGGTCAGCCTCCCCCAGCACGGAGCGCAGGGCGAAGTTGAGGATGTGGGTGGCCGTGTGGTTGCTCATGACCGGCCTCCGCCTGGCCTGAGGGAGGAAGCCACTGTTAGATGGGGTCCCACACCCTGGAGCCATGACCACCTCCAGCAGCTGAAGGAGAGGTTAATGCCCTGCTCCAACAGAATCCTAAACGAGCCCAGGACACCAGAAACAACTGATCACACTGCCTCGGAGCTTCAGCTACAGGAGCAGGTGTTCCCCACCAAATCTGTGCATGGCTTTTTCCTGGCAGTCCCCTTGTTGGGCCTGTGTGGAGAGAGGCCAAGGACAGACCAGGACACAGATACTAATCTCTGTTCCTCAGCAGGGAAAAGCACTCCAAGATGGAAGCCTTCTCTCTTCATCTAAAGGTGCTGCCTCTATATGGAAGGGAAATGCATCAGGCTGACTGTGCTCAACCCAGCACTCACTCAGCAAGCCGAGCCCACAGGAGCAATGTCTGGAGTGGGGCAGGCAGCCCAGGCTCTCTGCTGTTGTCCCCATGCAGTGGGGCACCACACATGTTCTCCCTGAAAGTCATGACCCAAAATGTGTTTCTGCCTGTGATCAGCAAACCCAGAAAGTGTGGCTCTGAGCCAGCTGGGCATTATCTGCCTCATGGTAGGAGAAAGCCAGGTGCCAAGCAGGAGAGACTTTGAGTCAGCCAGACACCGCTTGCTCGTGTGCTGCAGGTAGAGCAGGACCCAAACATCAGGCCCCCAAAGTGGCACCAATGAAAAGAAACAAGACAAAACTCAGAGAAAACAGACAAGCCCATGTGTTACACTGTGTCTTAACTCACCTCATCAATAGTCAGGTGGACCTGATCTCCTACTTTCAGGCTCCCATACAGAGTTCCTATGTGGAGCACGTAGCCTCCTCGGACCTGCACATTCTTCACAGTGAATTCTGTTTTCTGTAGAAAGAGGGAAATGCCCCATGTGAGCAGGGTGAGAGGCAAAGGGGAGATGTCATCCAGCCAGAGGTCTGAGCTGCAACTGGAAAGGTCCCAGCTGAGAGCCAGAGTGGTGTGTGTGCTGTAGAAAGCTGAGTGTCCCCAGGCACAGCACACAGCAAAGTGGAGAAGTGAATGAAGGTGGGGCACAGTTATGGGGCACAGAAAGAGCTCCCCACCTCAGCTCCCCATCACGCCTTGAGAGCACTGCCCTTGGGCTTGGCAGTCCCAGCATCACCACCACAGGCACCCACATTCTGGTGACAGCAGCACGGAGTTGAATTCCTCAAGAAGCAAGGGAGCAAAACTCCAGCACACCCATGCCATGCTGCACCCCCAGAAAGGAACCCTGTGCAATGCCTGACACCTGACATGGATGGGAAATTGCTGGAGCTTGCTTGGCCCCTTCTCCCCAGGCCCCGAGTCATACTGAGTCTAGCAAAAGGCTCTCAGGCCCACTCACATCCTCTCTGCTGTCGTCATCCTTGACCATGTAGCCCTGGTCAAAGATCTGCCCACCCTGCTCGGCGTAGAAGCAGGTCCGGTCCAGCACTATCCCACATTCCTGGCCAGTGGACACCTCCTCCACAAACTTCTTCTCCCTGCGGATGGCCTTCACCGTGGCCACGAGGCTCCCAAAATCTGCCACCGGGATGACAGGCAGCGTCAGTAAAACAGGAAAACCTTGTAGACACCACATGGGAGCAGAATGTCATAGCAACACCTCCCAGTTACTGCAGGAGCTCATGGCAGCGACCACATTTGCAGGGGATAAGGAGAGAGGAGTAAGGCAGCAGTTAGCTGGGAATTTCATTTAGTGCCCTCCAAGGCAGGGACTGTCACTGCCTTCCACACCTATGCAGCAAAAGTCAGCACACACATGGCTATGAGCCTGCAACCTCCTGAATCTCCATCAAATCAAAAAAGTAGCAGGAACAGCCAGAGCGAGCAAGCCAAGGACCTTCCAACAGGCCAAGCAGGAACTGCAGTCTCCTGCAGCATTGGCAAAGGAGCAGCTGAGAAACACCAACATAGGAGTGTGGACACACAAAGCTGCAGGGAACAGGAGCTTAATGTTGCATCATTAACTTGGCAACGGCAGTACAGTAGCCCCTGAACAGTCTGTCCTCCTTCCCTGATGGATTAGTAACAAGCAGGCTATTCACCTGCACTGCCTTCCACTCCCAACTCCATGTCCCAGGAAAGGGCAGCCCAGAGGTGCATGCCATGGAAGGTTTAGTAGCAGAACATGATTGTGAGAAGGTTTTCTCATACCATAGGTACCGCTGGGATCTGAAGCATAGTTGTATTTTGGTGAGTCATCTGTCACCTCCAGCCCTCGGGCTCTTAGCTCTTCAATGGCATAGATGTCCAGCATGAGGAGGTCCTCCCCTCCAGCACCCTTGCCCTGAGATTTGAGCTGCCAATGAGCAAGGTTAGAGAAATGAGCTGTTTAAGAAACACCAATGCATGCCAGCCTAGTTGCACATCTCACTCACACCCCTCAGCACTCCTTGATTTAGAGCTCTGCCCCAGAGCTGTGTGCCAGCAGCTGGAGTGTGCCCATTTTTCTGGCTTCAGAGCAGGCAGTTCCAGAATGCAGACCAAGTGGGCCTGAGTCCAGTAAGGACAAGGCAAGTACCCAGCTGGTCAACACCACTCCCTGCTGCTGCAGCAAACATGCTGTGGGAGGCACCCAAGGTGCAGGCCTGCCTGGATACTGATCCTTGGACAGAGAATAACTTCCCTAACCAGAACAGGATGACAGAGGTGCTCCCAGCACTCCGCTATCTCTGTCTGAAGGCTGAGCTCAAGGTTCCAGGCTTCGCTAGTGAGCAAAACCAACCCCAGCTGTACAGAAACGACATGTCCCACAGCAATTGCAGTTGTCCTGGTTTTTCCCACAGGACAAACCATGGGGCATAGGGGGTGTGAGCAGACTCAGTGAGAAAGGAGCAACTCATGACTGCAAACTGCAAGGAAGGGAATTCTCCCTGCCCACTCATAAACCAGCTTCCCCTGGAGCTGTTACCTACCTGAGCATTTTTCCGCTCTTCTTCAAAGCCGTCCATGTCTACAACAAGGCCCTTCTCCTCTGCAATCAGCCCGGTGAGATCCGCAGGGAAACCGTAGGTGTCATACAGCAGCCAGGCAGTGTCACCTGCAGAGAGAGGACAAACAGTCACCTCTCATGTTCCATGAGACACTGCTCCCTTCCCTGCTCCCCACTGGCTATGGCAGGACAGTGAACAGGTCTGGAGAACATGAACATCCAAAAGGCTTCTCTCTGACAGCACAGAGATCTGTGTCTGGGCAGCTTAGAAACCTGAGCAAGTGAACACAGGCCAGAGGAGAGATGGGTGGCTCAGCTTTAAGAAATTTCCTCTGACTCCAGCTTTGTCCCCCCACCACCTTCCACACCTCTAATTTCCCCGCCCAGCTGAGCCCTGATGTGATCTTAGATAATAAATGCCTTTTGCTGCATCCAGACAGAAGCCACAGCCTTACCAGGAATGATTTTACTGTCCCCAAGGCTCTGGATCTTCCTGTCCAGGATGCGACGGCCTCTGCTCAGTGTTTTCAGGAACTGATCCTCTTCTTCATTGATAATGTCCTTTACCATATCTGGGTCCTTCTTCAGCTCAGGAAAGGCATCTCCCTGCAGACCCAAGAGGATGAGCCCTTCAACATAGAGATCTGCACACCTCAGCAGAGGAAGTCTTCAGCAGATACAGTGGAGTGGGAGAAGAACTTACCAGTGACTGAACCACCACATCAACGAGAGTAGCAAAGAAACCCTTGGGAGCATTGAGCTTCTCATGGGAGTAGCGCACGGCCCGTCGGAGAATCCGCCTCAGCACATACCTAGGGAATAGCAGAGCCCCCCATGCAAACATTACACATCTGAGTTGTTCTCAGGGGCTCCACCAGCATCCACCTACCAGCAGCCCCTCCCAGGACCAAGAGCACAGGGTTTTCTCCCCATGTTTTCCCTCAAGCGACTGCTCACGGCAGCAGCAAGGCACAGGTGAGGTGCCAGTCCCCAGCTCCATGACCCACATTCACCGTGTGCTTACCGAGTCCGGTGGCACCTGCAGCACAGCTTCCCCCAGCCCAAAACTCCTTGCTTTTTCAACAGCAGCACTGCACCAAGCAGTGCTTTGTGCCTGTCTGCCCACAGTGATCCCACCTGGGGGCGGGCACAGCAGCAATGGTGCTCACAAGAACCTTCAGACTTGTGCATCGTGGCCTTTTGGGTGAACCTTACTAAAGCAATTCAAGCGTCATATATCCCGAGCAAACACTCTGCTATCCACTGGGATCAAAGAGATCCCAGAGACAGAGGAGATCCCAGAGCCCTGATGGAAGCCATGCTGAAGAGAATGGGAGTGGTGGCAATGCAGCAGCTCTTTCTTACCCTCTGCCAGTGTTGTCAGGCCTGCCCCCGTCCGAGAGGGCCAGGGTGATGGTCCGCGCGTGGTCGGCCAGCACACGGTAGGCCATGTCTATTCCATCGGCATCCTCGGCCCCGACCTGCCCCAGGTACAGCCTGGCACCGGTGCCCTGTGCAGAGGAGAAGGCAGTGGGCAGAGGGTACAACTACTGACAGTGGCACCATGGCAGAATTACAGGGAAGGGCCTCAGAAGCTGAGCCCACCCCACTGCCCACAGCCACAGAAAAGAACATTCCCGTTGCAAAGAGGTGACTCAGTGAACCCAGGGGAGGCACAGAGCTGTGGGCTCTGCATGGTGCCACGGCCCACATTTCAATGGCCAAAAGCTCTCCAGACCAGAGGGAAGAAAACCCAATTTATCCCATCATTAAGAGCCCAAGAGAGAGGGAGAGGGAGAGAGTACAGAGAAATCATCTGTTTTGCACATTGGCTCAAGGACTCCAACCTGGCATAACCTGCCCAGCCAAGAAACCTTTCAAATTCTGTCACACAGGAGATGGTCCCAGCTTTCCTCTTTTAGGACGTTTTTATCCATACCCTAGGGAAAGATACTGCTGTAACCACGCAGTGCTTGCATGGGGTGCAAACCTCCCTCCATGGGCACAGTCCCTCCAGCCAGGCTCCCAGCACACGGCAGGAAGGCAGACAAGGACACAGGGGCTGTGTCTAGCCAGTGGACTTAACACTGAAGAAAGGCAGCTCTCCAATTCCAACTCTGGAGCTTGGCATCTCATTCCTTAGAGGTAGCAGGAGCTTGGGCTCTTCTCCCTGCATTTTATGCAGCATGATGTACAGCCAGGAAGTTCTGCCTCCCCCATGGAGGGAAAAAAAAAGGCTTGGACTTGCACATAAAAACTCCCAGCATGGGTAATGTAGTCCCCACCAAGGACAATGCAGCAGCAGCACACAGGTTCTGCAAGTGACTGTCATGGTTTATGGCAAAGACCTTCTGTCTAAGGGAATTTTCTACAGATCAGCATGTTCCAGGTGTGAGACTGAAGGACAAACTGATTCTGGGTTTCTCTCTACCACATGGCAAAAAAATAGCATGGCCATGGGGGACTGCAGAGCATCTCCCACTGGGAGAGGACCAAGGAGTGTCCATCAGGACAGTTCACAGAAATTGGGTAAGCTGCACCTCTCACTATCCTGTTTTCCCCTGGAAACACATCCCAGGGCAGCAATTACTGTGCCAGCTTGGGTTCCTACCCACAGCAAAGTGCAAATGTATGGGGCTCACAGCAGCTGGGAAAGCAGAGACCACCCTGTTCAACCAGCCCCACGCATCTCCCCAGGGATTCAGGGAATGGATGCAGCTGGGTCAGGCTCCAGTTCATACCTTTTGGATGGCTTCAAAGTAAGGAAGGAAAAGGTCAGTGTCATAGTTAGACATCTTGTTCTGCAGCACAGACACCAGCCTCTCCAGGCCCATCCCAGTATCAATACTTTTCTTAGGAAGGGGTTTCAGTGTCCCATCAGCTTCCCTGCCAAAGAAAGGTGAGATGTTATGGATGGGGGCTCTGCAGGGGGAACCCCATCTCTCTCTTAATCTCCATGAGATTTAGTTCCATCAGATTTGTGACACAGGCCCATACACAAGCCACACAAAGGACAACTTTGATAAAATATAGTTAACAAGACCCTCATCAACAACTTAGACCCAGAGCAGACAACAACTTATTCCGTACTGAACTCCTGGCAGATAAACAGAGAAAATACTCTCAGTTTCTCCCAAAAGCAGTGTGAGCAACCCCTTCTGTACTGGTGGGTAAGGGGACAGAGCATCACAAAGTGCTCGGCTGCCGGGAATGGCGAGTAAGCCACGGGCAGTTAAAAGAGCGCGCAGCCCAAGCAGCCTCCCAAACTGAGCTGGAGCAACCTGGCTCACCTGGAAGCTGGAAGCAGGTCTGGCTCACCTATTGAACTGTATGAACACCAGGTTCCAGATCTCCAGGACGTTGGGGTCATCCTGATTGACCAGGTGTGAAGCATCTCTGTCCCCAATTCGGTCATAGTGGATCTCGCTGCAAGGGCCACAGGGGCCTGTGTCTCCCATTTCCCAGAAATTATCCTTCATATTGCCAGGCAGAATCCTGCCCTCAGCCAGCCTGTAAGAAGAAATTTATTGAACAGAGACTAACTAAAAGAATTTCCCAAACTAAAGGCTATGCTGGAGAAACCACAGCTCACGAATTCCCTAGATGTACTGATGAATTCTTAGAGTCTTGAGACAGACCAATCCAGGAGCCTAACGCTCAGGATCCCTGCTGAGGGGATCAGGTGAACACTGGTGCCTGGCACTCATCCCAGGTGGAGGCAGAGACTTACACAACAGCTCAGTAAAGCCACCAGCAAGAAGACACTGATGGGATGAAGAACCTCTTCTATGAGAAAAGACTGAGAGAATTTGGCTTGTTCAGCCTGGGGAAGAGAAGGCTCTAGGATCACCTTGTTATGGCCTTTCAGTACCTAAAGGGGCCTACAAGGAATCTGGAGAGGAATTGTTTAGAGGGGCATGGAAAAGGGCTTTAAATTAACAGAGGGCAGATGCATATCATATATTATGAATAAATTCTTTGCTGTGACCATGGTGAGGCACTGGAACAGGCTGCCCAGAGCAGCTGTGTCTGCCCCATCCCTGGAAGTATTCAAGGCCAGGTTGGACAGGGCTTGGAACAAGATGAGCTGTAAGGACCCTTTCAACCCAAACCATTCCACAAGTCTATGATTCCATGATCTTCTCCAATGCTGTCAGTGGCAGCACACTGGGCAGAACATTCCATCCATCTGATCAAGCAGGACTCCTAAGCTTACACAAGAGATTTTGAAACCAGATCTCTCAGTATCTTCTATCTAATATCAGTACTTCCCTTTGGTTTGGAAGCTTCACCACTCTGCAAATGTTATTTGTGACACTTCAATTCTGTTAAAATCTCCTGTTATTTGTGTTCTGCCACATAACACAGGCCATCATAGAGTCATAGAAACATTTAGGTTGGAAAAGACCTTTCAGATCATCAAGTCCAACCATTACTCCAATACTGCCAAACTCACCACTAAACCATGCCCCAAAATGCCACTGCTACACAGCTTTAAAATCCCTCCAGGAAAGGTGACTCCACCCCTGCTCTGAGCAGCCTGTTCTGTTCTGTTTCTGTGAAGAATTTTTTCCTAATATCCAACCCAAATAAATTACCATTGCTCATCAAAACATGCACCTTCCTCAGTGAAAGGCCTTACCCCAAATCCAACCAGATCTGCTTGCACTCCAGGTCTGGTTGCAGTCCTGCAGCCTCATTTCCACCAAAGTAAGTGACGTAGAGTCTTTCAGCAGGGATGCCAAACTCCTTGGTGAGAAGTTCCAGTGCCAGTTTACAAGCAAGTTCCTGCAGAAGGAAACATGAGGTCAGCAAGTGAATGCAAAGACAGCTCCTCTTCAACATCCAAAACTGGCTACTGAAGGTATCAGCAGCCAGAAACTTCCCAGCTTTTGACATAAGAAATAGGCAAATTAATACATGCAGTGAAAAGGGCACAAAAAACATCTCATATTACTGTCTGGATGCAGACAAGTTAACTCCTAGCACGTTCACTGCCTCCAAAAAGCCTTTTAACTCTGACTTTGACACTACACTAGCAAGAAGCTTGGGAAAGGAAATCATTATTGTACAATCACTCCTGTTTGAAGGTCAGTCATAGCTGCACAGCACATCTAAGTCCCCACATCTCCAGGGCAGCCACTACAACCTCTACCTGAAGACTCCAAACTAGCAGAGTTAATTTAATCAGCTTTGTAACCTTAAGTAATTAATCTTGAATCATTCTGCAGGGCTGGGGCAGCTTCCAAGCTCATTTATCCCAAAGCAGCCACATGCACCTCTGTGCCAACATATTCTCTTTCCTCTTGGCAACCGCTCTGCTGAGTTTACAGAGACGGATAAATCTGAGCAAGAGATTCAGAGCTGCACCCAGACTGTTTTACCTTGAAATAATCCCCAAAGGACCAGGACCCCAACATCTCAAAGAAGGTGTGGTGGTACACATCTTTCCCCACATCATCCAGGTCATTGTGCTTGCCCCCTGCTCGGATGCACTTCTGAGTGTTGGTGGCTCTGCTCAGTTTAGCAAGAGGGTGTGAGGGGTCGATGGTATTGAGGAAGATGGGTTTGAACTGAGAGGAGAGAAAAAAAAGGGTTTGAATTGAGAAAAGCACTCAGAACCTGTTTTCAAATTTTGCAAGCAACAACAAGGCAGCAAGTGTCATCTATGTCATGATATCATCAGTCTGGACATACCCAAAGCACCTTTCAGAAACAAATCTGCTGCTGCTGTCCATAAGGAGGCTGCCTAGAACTCAGCACTCACACACAGACAAGCGTTCCTAGAGCCCACCAAACCCCAGGGCTTACAAAGGGACTGAAAGCTGTCAGATTCCCAGCTGCCAAAAAAATAAAAACTGGGTGCCGATCTGCAGCAGAGCCCTTGCAGCAGCCCAGTCTCATCTGCTCTTCAAAGACACCATTAGTCATTTCTGCCAGGGCTGCTGTGCTACCAAGGGTCAAGGAAGGGAGACTGGCAGAGCTCCCACCACAAGAACCTCTTCCAATGCTCTTGCCAATTTTGTGAGTGCACAGAGGACTCCAGTGGACACTTCCTTCTGTGACCAGAAGGAAGATGGAGAAAACAATAATTTCCCCAACAGTTCTGCAAACAGCTTCATGGGTTCCAACAGCGTATGTTCATAGGACCGCAGCACCAGGGTGGGAATCCTACCTGATTCATACCAGCATTGGCAAAGAGCAGTGTGGGGTCATCCAGGGGGATTGTAGAAGATGAGTGCACATAGGTGTGCTGGTTTTCCTTGAAGAAGTCAATGAACCGTTGCCGGATCTGGCTGGCAGTGAGCGGGGTCTCCATCTGGAAGCTGGAAGTTGCCACTGTCCAAAGCAAGTGGCAGGAAAGCAGCAAAACCTCGGTGCAGTCTGAACAAACAACAAAGAACGCTCTGATGTGCTGTCAGCTAAAGGTGAACATCAGGAACACTGCCTCCAACTCCTGAAAGGGTCTCACCACATTGTCAAGTACTCACAGACACCTCACTTCAACCATCAGTCTGCCCCAAATAGTGGTGTCCCAACCCAAAATTTCCTCTCCCCCAACCTCCCTGATTTCAGGGGCTCTACCTCAAGTTACCTTTCCTTTGAAAACATGTGGTTTTAAAACACCAAATTCACATGGATACTAAACTCAGTGGGTTGTGTTGGCCTTGCTGGTGACAAAGGAACTGCCAAGTCATCAAAGCATTCAAGGTTATTAAATGCAGAGAGTCAGGAGACATCATTATGGCCTTCCAGTATTTAAGGAGGCTTATAAAAACAAGGGAGAGCAACTTTTCACATGGGCAAATAATGATACGACAGGGCAGAACAGTTTTAAACTGGAAAAGGAGAGATTTAGGTTAGATATTAGGAATAAATTCTTCCCTGTGAGGCTGGGGAGGCCCTGGCACAGGTTGCCAAGGGAAGCTGTGGCTTCCCCATCCCTGGAAGCGTTCAAGGCCAGGTTGGATAGTGCTTGGAGCAGCATGGTCTAGTGGAAGGTGCCCCTGCCTACGGCAGGGGTGTTAGAACCAGATGGGCTTTAAGGTCCCTTCCAGTCCAAACCATTCTGTGATTCAACAACTAAATCACAGAACAGCTAGGTTTGGAAATGACCCCTAAATATAACCTTGTCCATCCTCCCTGTTCAAAGCAGAGCCAGCTCCAGGGATGCCTGGAAGCCTTCCTTGAGAGGACCCACATCCCCACACGCACACCAGAGGCAGGTGACAGCCTGGAGGGCAGCACCGCCCGTGTCCTACGGGTACACAGGGCTGTCCCTGACAGCAGAGCGCAATGCGGATCCACCGAGGGGGGCGAGATCCCAGCAGCCTGCTGCGGCACGCAGAGACGGGAATTCCCCATAGGAGCAAGGCCTGGGAGTATTCACAGCAAAGAATCAATTAGGTTGGAAAAGTCCTCTGAGATCATCGAGTCCAACCTCGATGGTGGAGAAGGGATGGACGTGAAGCGGGAAGAACCAGGCATAGCGGCTGCCCCAGGGCCTATCAGAGGCTCTGCCCAGACACACCCGCTCTCCAGTAACCGAGGAGTGGTGAGGGCACAGCGGTGCCCGGCAGCGCCGCCGGCCGCCCGGCATCCCCCCGCGGGCCCGCATGGGGCGCGACCAGCGCACTGCCACCGCCATCGCCACCTTCCCGCCCTGCCTTCTCCGTGCCCCTCTCCCCTGATGCCCGCGGGTCCCGGCCGGGCCATGGAAGCCAAACCCAGCGGCCGAACCCCCCCCGGCCCCTCGGGCCGTACCTGCGCGGCCACCGCCGCCCCTCGCTCCGCTCCTCCGGCCGCGCCGCAGCGCCCACTCCGTCCCGCCCCTCCGCCGGCCGCCACCTCCCATTAGCTGCGGGAGCTGTCGCTCTTCCTCCAGCCCCGCCCATCCGCGCGGCGCCCCGCCCCCAGGCTGATGCAATGGCGGGACACGGCGGCCACGTGACGTGGGCGGGCTGAAGCCTCACTGGGCGCCGCCATTTTAGGGGTGCCCTCCCTGCGGGCACTGGGATGTTGTCCCAAAAATCGGGTTCGTTCCCTGGTGTGCAACGAGCCGATAATGACACACTCGAGTGAGACAGTGTTTATTTCAGAACTGCCGCAGCCTGGGTGCGCAATGGTATTCCACAAATTCAGCACACCTCACCGGACTTTCCATGCTGTTATGTCACAGCAATTCAGAGCTAGTAACTTCTCATGCACAGCGCTTCTGTAAGGATTGATTAGTACTTTCCATACAAGTCATGCAACCCCAGCTAACTTCTACTTATGCTCAGGGGAAGGGTCTTCACCTAGGCAGGTTCTTTTTGATCTGTAGGTGTGATTTTTAGTGTTACAATGAAGATACTTTAGCTCTAAGATTGATGGACCTGGAGTATTTTGCTAAGTTAGCAATGTCATCCCTAAATCTTGTTAGTTCCAGAACGTCCTTGAGTGAGGGATGCTCGCTGCTGCCTCTTCCAGTGATTAGGTCTCCTTTTCTGCTGATTAGCCTTGAAAGTATACAAAGGTCTTACATCAAAGAACAGCCTGACTTAAGATAATTCTGACTGACACATTCCCCATTTTGCAACAATGATGCTGCCTGCTCCCACGGAGGGAGCGGGGAGCTGTGGGGTCGGGCAGAAAGGGGCTGTGGCAGAGCAGAAGCTGGCTGGGGGGTGCTGAGCTGGGGGTGCTGGAGTAGTGAACAGAGCCCTGCTGGGGGATGTTGTGGCTACAGGGTCTTTGCAGGGGTCTGTGGGGTCAGGATCAAGGCTATGAGATGCAGGAGGGGTCACTGCATGGCTCTGGTCATGGAGCTCACAGGAAGGGCCTTGTGGACCCAGGCCAAGGGGCACAGCATGTACGCAGGGGAGGCGGCACGCTGGCAGAAAAAATCACTCTGAGGACAGTCAAGCATTGAAATGGAATCTGGGAAGTCTGCAGGGCCCCTGGAGGGTTTTGAGGTCAGGTTCGAGCCCTGGGCAACCTGCTTCGAAGTCACTGCTGACCCTGTTCCTTCTGATGGGACTTGGAGTAGAGTCCTCTCAGTTCCTCTCTAACCTGGATGGTTCCCAGGTGCCTCTGTAACATTGGCATCTTGTAGCCTGGTCTCATCTCTTCCCTGGTGCACCCTTTCTGGCCCTGGGCTGTGATTCTGGAGCCATGAGTGTGCCTGTGCTGCTGTCCTTGGCCAACATCGGTCAGCCCTTTCCAAAGGTCACCTCCTTGCTTGGCACTGGCCTGTGGCCATTCCTGGTCCTGCAGCCCTCTTTGCTTGTTTCTGTTGTTTCCTTCCCGAGCAGCCTGGAAGGAAAAGAGGAAACTCCAGTCTTATTGGTTCCTAATGGGAGCTCTGCGCTGGATGCTGCTGGCAAAGCAGGCAAGTCTGTGCAGTGCAATTGTTTGTGCAGGTGATTACACCTGTGAGAACGTCAAGCACGTCCGACTCCAACACCATCCAAATCCACGCCCAGCACGCTAACCTCTCATGGGGGCCATAGTCTGTCCACCACCATGGAAGGAAACCTCACTGATTCCTCCCCTCCATGCTCTCTGTCACCTGAAAGCTCATGTTCCAAACGTGGGGGCCCTTCACCATCTCCTGAGTGGTTCTGTGGTGATTGCCAAACATGGAACTGCTCAGCTACTCACGGAATAGAGACTTCTGTCCCCCCTGCCAGACTGAGCAACAGATATGTCCTACTGGGGACGTCCAGATGGGATGGACCCACCCCCACTACTTTCCCCTTGTTTTTCCTCCCCCACTTCCTATTCATATTGCCCCAATTCTTCTGTTTCAACTGAGGCTTTTTACATGGCAGCTCTTTGCTTCTTTTAACACTTCTGCATCCTAAAAATCCATGCCCCCAGGCTGGCCTGAGTTGCAGGAGCCTTGGCTTTACAGGCACTTACTGGGCTTATAAGCATCCAGCATTGTCCTCCAGCGAGGAGGAAGGTGATGGATGTGAGCTTGAAGCCCCAGCAGTGGGTGGTCAAGGCTACAGGGAGTGGGGGGGTCCTTCTCTGCTGGCTCCTGGATGCTCTGGGGGGATATGTTGGCAGGAGTGGAACTTGCAGTATACAAACTGCACTCCCTCTGCTTCCCAGGCTGGGCTTTGGATGAGCATCCCTGAATTCAACCATCCCAAACTCACCCCCCAAATGGGGAGATTGCTGGCCACAGCCAGATTTGAACCTGGTCTCCTTTTCCTGGTAGTGCTTTTCCAAGCCTCTGGAAGAGGTGGACCCTTCTGCTGTTACAGAGACTCTGGGAGCTGGGGCTTTAGAGGAGCATAGTGGTGGGAATCTGGGCAATGCAGGTGACACGCAGCCCCGTGTGCCAAATGTCAGGGAGCCCTTGGTCCTCCTGGGACCCTGGCTCTGTTTGGGCCAGGCGAGGGGCCGGGTGCTGGCACAGTCCCCATCCCCGTGGGCGCCCAGAGCCACACCCTGGGCTGTGCCTGGCTCCTCTTCACGCCGAGCAGGCGGCAATCCTGCCATGTGTCACCGCCCGGCGCGGAGGCTGCGGACATGGCTGCGCTGGCTCGGAGCGTCCTGGTGACAGGGTCCAACCGGGGCATCGGACTGGAGCTTGTGCGGCAGCTCGCCGCCAGCCCCCGGCCCCCCCAGCACATCTTTGCCACCTGCCGCGACCCCAGGGGTCCAAGAGGGAAGGTCAGTGCGGGCACAGGGAATGGGATGGTGCTGAGCCGGGTGGGCAGTGGGGATCTGCAGTCCCCGCAGCCCTGCTGGCCCTGCTGCCCTGGCTGGGTAGCCCAGCAGTGGGGGGCAGGAGTGCTCTGGGGGTCTCATAACACCCCCAGCCCCTGGATAAGGGAGTGCCCAATGTGGCTGGGTGGGATGAGGCTGGAGAGGCAGACACGTCTTCAGCACTTGCTCCTGGCTGTGCCAATGGCCAGCCAACCCCTTTTCTGTGCTGGGATCACTCAGGATGGGGGGCAATTCCTAAGACCAGCAGCACCACTCTCCTGCTGGCTGTGGGGTTGCTGCCCTACCCCATCCACTGGAAATGGCCCTGTGCACTTTCCCCAAAGAAGGCAAAGCCACCCTGGCTTGGTGACCTGGGAGCAGGGTTGGGACACCTGGCCGTGCTGCTGGTGGCTTCTAACCTCCTCCCTTGCTCCATCACTTTATTTCCAGGCCCTGCAAGAATTAGCTGCCCAGCACTCCAGCATCAAACTGGTCCAGCTAGGTATGGAGCAACCTTTCTCCTAGCACCCAACATTGCTTCCAGCTCTGTGCTGACTTCAGAGGTGGGACCAAGGGCAGCTTTTCCAGGAAGCTCTAGCCCTGCCAGGTGGGGAGGGTTCCATGGGGAGGGATCCATGAACACCTGAGCAAGCTTCTCCCCCAAATTAAGCTGTGCTCTGGCTGGAGCAGTCAAACTGGCTTCAGAGGAGGCAGAGGTGGGTCCAGACACCTCAGCTGAGCAAGTTTCATGGGAAAGGCATGACATCTCTTCCCAAAGATGCCAAATACAGCGCTCAGGTTTTGGGCTGGGACACATGGGTTCGCAAAGTGAAGCAAGGCAGGGCACAGTAACCTCCTGGTGGTTCCTAAGTAGGAGGATTGGTTTGGGATCTGCTTGGAGGTGGCCATGGTCATCATTTCTTTCATTATAGAAGGGAGAGAGAAAAAAAATAGCTAAAAATGACACGTGGGAAATCTGACCAGCCTGGTATCCCAAGCTGATACTCTCACCCAGCGGCATGGGATATCCACAGCCTGGACTGGGGAGATGTCCTCTTGTCCATTCCCTGCTTGCATGGATGTGGGCCAAGCTCAGTGACCTTTTTCAGCAGCATTTGGGAGAAGCACAAGGCAGCAAATGGACCTCGACAGCATAGGAACTTGGGCAAAAAAAAGGGAGAACAGCCAGGCTGGGATTTGGAGTTGGCAAAGTTGGGGTATTCACAGGTAAGAAGCTTCCAGAGTGCTGGACAGGGACAGGGCCTCACTGTGGAGGACAGTGTTGGGGTGAAGAGTGGGGAGATAAGGAGCACCAGGCTGAGGATATGTCTCAAAGAGGCAGAGATTTCCTGTGTTCCTCTGTGTCTGAGAGTGAGGGCTGCTCACAGCTGCTTTTGTTAATGAAGAATTAAAAGAACATCCAAATCCAAAAGAAATGTTTTGGGAAAGTGCCTGCATCAGAATTGCCATGGCTGTAATAAGTGAGGTGGGAAGCACCCAGAGCTTCTAAATACTTGTATTTCATTGGAGCCAATAATAAGAAAACTGAATCAAGGCTATGCCATATCAGTACCTACCTATTGATTTGTTTAAAAACACCTGAAAAGTTCAAGTAACTTCAGTTCAAGTTCAGTTTTTAAAATATTTCTTAGAAAATAAGACATTCTTGAATTCAGGCTTTACTACAAAGAGGCAGCAAATCTCTCTTTTGCTATTAAGTAGATTATTAAAGTAAAACACCTTCTCTGTAATTAAAAGTAAATGAGCTGTGAGCCCCAACTAGCAGTACCTGATGGGAAGAGCATGGCCAACATAAAAGAGACATCTCAAGGGTCTGGCCACTACATGAACAATCTTTACTAAAAACATACACCCCAAGCCCCAGACTATCAAAAAAGTCACAAAATTAGCTTAAAAGCTCTGAAATATCAACAGCAACAAGGCATTTTTTAAAAAGAGAAGCGGCTTCAAGCTCTCTTGCTCTATATTAAGGAAGGGTTGTCCTCAAACAATTAACAGGCATGGATTTTTCAGAATGGAAAGTTAAAAAAAACTCTCAAAAATGTGTAAGATCTGTCACTTCTTTTCATTCTCTCTCTTTCTTTCTCACCCTTATTTCTTCCAGGGAGACAAGAGTTTGTTATTTCACAAATTTGGGGGCTAAGAACTAAAAACATGTTGGTCCCACATGCCTTGGAGCAATGACTCAGCTAATCCAAACAGAGCAGTTAATCATTCACCAGGCGACCAAAAGAGCCCTCACATGTGGTGGAGTGACAGAACCTTGAACTTCATCCCATCGTTTTCCAAAGAGAAGTAACTCCAAAGTACTCTGTGAATTGTCCTGCAGCTGGACATGCAAGATCCTCTCGAATCCCAAGGCTCCTTCTCTTCACAGCAGCCCCCCAGCAGATTATCCCATGGTATTCCCCTCAAAAATTTTCAGGACACTTCTACAAAGCTCTGCACTGCACAACGCAAGGTAGCAACAAGTCCAATGCCACTCACATACTTGCTTACCACCATAAAGACATCAGGCTAGTTAAAAATGCCAGGAATGAGGATTTTTCTGCTACCCATCAGTGTACAGAATATTCCCAGAAAGAAATCTTCAGCCTCGGAAACCTTTGCTAAGTCACTCTTGCCTAAGAATGAGAACAGAAACACAGCTCAGGGGCCAAAGTGTTGCAAAAAAGGAATCTAGCCCTGCAGTCCCCCACTCCCAGCAGGCTCATCACATTGGCATCTGCAAAAAACAGGCACAGAAATGTGCATGGGAACAAGGGCACACTCCAACCTGCCCATACACGTGAATATTCATGGTTTTAAGGGCTCTGTGGTACACCTGAGGTATTAAAAGGCAATATATAGAGTTCAATGTTGGGCTAAACAGCCCATTTCACATCCTG
The DNA here is from genome assembly GCA_013397815.1 of Aleadryas rufinucha. NCBI lineage: Eukaryota > Metazoa > Chordata > Aves > Passeriformes > Aleadryas > Aleadryas rufinucha. The sequence goes on from VZTH01005594.1 coordinate 30,698, forward strand.
AAGGTATTTAGATAACCCTTTTAAACAAACAAACAATGGCCACTTCGGTTGGTGAGCATCCAATAGAGGATGTAAATCCTAGCAAGCAACCCTGACAGCTGGACAGGAGAGGGGTTGTCCCCACAACTTGGTCAGGAGGGATGGGGAAGTTCAGATTCAGAGCCTGCAACCAAATACTGCAGGTTACATCCCAAATCTTTTATTACTTGTACTCACCTCAGCTCACCTGTCAGCTCCAAAACCTTGTGGGTAACAGCATGAAGAAAAAGTCTAAACAGAAGGAAAAGGGATGGATTTTTGCATACAAACGACTGCAAAACTATGGGAAGTTGTGCTGTGGAAGATTAATTTAAGCACAAATTGTTTAAAGAGGCAAAGATAACTTGAAATGGAAAAGAAGCACTGGTTCCAGCCACAGCACAATTTTCAGCAGGTGCTGTGTGACTCATCAGAGCTATCCTCCACTTTTCTTTTTCGCTGGCAGACACAGTGAATTTGTCCAGCATCCAAGGGGCCATGCAGGCTGTGGGGTCTCATCTGAAGGACCAGGGCTTGAACCTGCTCATCAACAATGCAGGTGTCTGCTCCCACGCCACACTGCCCTCCCTGGACTCGCAGGAGATGCTGGACGTGTTTGCCACCAACGTGGTTGGGCCACTCCAGGTCGTCAAGGTATGTCTGGACCTTTTGGGTTTCTCCTGCTTGGGAAGATGTTCCCCAATGGGAATAATGCCACTTCCGTGGATCTCCCCTGCCCACCCAGAGGAGCTCAGCAGTTTAGCCCAGCCCAGCATCCCCCATGCTTTGTCTTTCCCCACCTGGAGCTCCTGCCTGCATCAGGCTCGCTGTGCCAGCTCGCTTCTTCCCTGGGGAGGGGAAAGGCTGGAGCCTGGCCCCTCTTTGGGGCATCTTCCCCATCCCCTGCACTTCTGCCAGGAATGTCTGTCCAGCTGCTTGTCCACAGTCTGTGACAGATGGTCTCAAGTAGGTTGGTCTCCAGGATGGTCCTCAAGTAGGGGGTCTGTCACATGTTAATGGAGCGTTGGTGTCTTTGCATCAGGAATTTCTGCCACTCCTGGAGCAGGCAGCGAAGGGCGCGGGGAAGGAGGGTCTGAGCTGCAGCAGGGCCGCTGTCATCAACATCTCCACCAAACTGGGCTCCATCGGGCTGTGCCTCGGGCTGCCAGAGGCCCCCATGTACCCGTACCGGGCCAGCAAGGTGAGGTGCCAGGGGAGGTCCTGGGGATGCTGTGCCAGGCACGGGGCTCATGGAGGGGAGGGAGCCCATGGGTCACCCCCTGCCCCAGCCACCCACCCCCTGCCTGGTTCTCCCAGGCAGAAGCACAGAGATCGGGACAGCAGCAGCCAGGACTGAGCCCTTCTGGCAGGTCATACTGATGGTTTGTCCCAGGACCAAGTCCCATTTCCCACCTCCACAGACATTTTGTGGCTGGGAAATGTCCCCTCTTCTGCCCACCAACCCCTTGGGTTGTCATGGCAGGGCTGTGCCTCTTCCAGGCTGCCCAGAACATGGTGACGAGGTGCTTGGCTGCGGAGCTCCAGGACAAGGGGATCTTGTGTGTGGCCATCCATCCTGGCTGGGTGAAGACTGACATGGGCACAGAGAAGGTACTGAGCTATGCAGGGGAGGGTCAGCAGGACCCCCACTGTATCCCCATGTCTTGGGGAGGGCAGGGGCATTTGGGGAATGTGTGATGCTGTGGGTTGCCAGAACCATCTCCTGGGGCAGAGCAGGCAGGGAGCAGGCAGCAAGCTGCAACATTCTGAGTACATGGGGTAGCCAGCCCTGTCTCCCCAACCCAGCCTGGAGAACAGAGGTGTGGCAGTAAGGAAAAATATCCCCATGAGCACCATGGATGCTGCTCCTGGGCATGCACCTTCCCCAAGAGCTGCTCTCTGTTACAGCCCATTGTCCTTTTCTGCAGGCACCACTGACAGTGGAGCACAGTGTGAGGGGCATCCTGACTGTGCTGGCCAGCCTCTCACAGGACACCTCTGGAGCCTTCCTCGACTGGGAAGGGAACAGCCTGCCCTGGTGATGGACAGATGGACGGCACCTCTTGCCCATGCTGCAGCCTCTGCTCATTGGCTCAGCACTCTGCATGGTCACCCCGCTCACCCTCAGCCCTCCCCACACTGCCAGGGAGAGGGAACTGGCTTGGGAAATAGCCTCTCTCTCCCACCCAATGTGTTCCCTGTGGTCCCCCTGTACCCCCCCATTTCTGTAAACTCTGGCAGCTGATGCCTCTCTGCTCTGTCTCCACACCCAGTCTCAAACCTCCCATCCAAGCCCAGGGCAGGATCCCTGTGCTCTGCCTGAGCACTGTGTGTCCCTCTGTCCCACCTGTGACCAGCCATCCCCCAGCTGAGGGGAGAGGGCACCTGGTCCCTCTGATCCCCAGCCCCTCGGGCAGCCCAGCCTGGGCAGGGGAAAGCCAGTCCTGCAGGGGCTTGGGAGAGCTCTCTCCTCTCAGGAGAGGGGCCCTGCTCCAGCTTCTCCAGTGCCTCCTGGAGGGGAGGTCTCCAGAGGGCAGTCACGGTGCCATGGGACCTGCAGGTTGTCACTCATGGGGATGCCAGTGACAGCCGTGGGTTGATGGCAGCTGTGGGCACCACTGCATCCCGGGATGAGGAGTGGGATATCTGGGAAGGGGCCATCCCATGAGTTGGCAATGCACAACAGAGCTGGGGGGTCTCAGCAGGAGTTTATTGAGGATGTGGGGCAGGGGAGAGCAGTGCCAAAGGTCCCTCCTGGCTGTCTGGATCCTGAACTGGTGTCTCACCAGGGCACAACCTTCCCTTCCCAGTCCAGGAAGGCGCCAGTCTCCTTCTCGGAGAGAGAGGAGAGGACCTTCAGCATCCCTTGCACGCTGTCATCCACTGTCACAGGGGGCTGTGGGACAAAGGGGGAGATGCAGCCCATGCCCAAGGCCTGGCTGAGGGCCCTGGAGCAGCTGGAGCTAGGGGAAAGAGCTGCTCCAGGGCAAAGGGAAAGCTGACAACCCCAGGGGGAGGGTCTGAACAGAGAACCAAGGGGAAGGGGCAGCCAGCACCCAGGACCAGGACAGGGGGAGCTGCCCCAGCAGTGACTGGGCAGGCAGGGAAGTCATGGCCAGGGGCTCAGGGCAGCAACTCCCACCCATGGAAAATCAGCACAGGAGCTCTGAGGACCTGCCCTGGCGGAATTCCTACCGTGTGTCCAGCAGAGCTGCCCATGTCGGTTTGCACCCAGCCAGGGTGCAGAGCGACGCAGAGGACGCCGTGCTCCCGGTACCCCAGGGACTGGCACTTGCTCAGCATGTTCAGAGCAGCCTGTGGGGAGACAGGGAGGGGACAGTGTTGAGAGGGGAAGAGGGGCTGTAAGGGCACCCACGGCTGGGCAGGGCAGGGGAAGCAAAGGTGTGACAGTACCTTGCTGCAGCGGTATGAAGGGACTTGCATCATGTCCCAGCCAAAGGAAGAAGTGATTGAGCCACCAATGCTGGAAATGTTGACAATGGCAGCCTTGCTGCAGCTCAGCCCTGAGCCTGGGCTCCCCTGGGCAGCCTTCTTCAGCAAGGGCAGGAATGCCTGTGAGGAGACAGAGGGGACAGGAGCACACACAGACACGGCACAGGGCAGGGGAGCAGCTCCTTCCACAGTGGGCAATGTTGGCACCAGCACTGAGACATCCTCCCTCCTCTTCCCTGCCAGGCTCCAGCTCCTGAGCTCCAGCCCATGGCTCCATGAGCTTCTCATCCACTGAGAGCACATTGGTAACCAGAGCACATGCAGGACCCCCTCCCACTGGTCCTTCATGCTCCCCCAGGACAGCCCAGCTTGGGTGAGGGTCTCACCTGACCCATCAGCAGGGGTCCAACCGTGTTGGTGGTGTAAGTCTCAGTCATGTCCTCCAACGTTTCAGCATCAAGTGCCTTAGGCTTGACCATTCCAGCATTGTTGATGAGGAGGTTCAGCCCAGAGCCCCCCAGGTGCTCCCCAACTTTGGCTGCAGCTGCCTTGATGCTGGCGGGGTCGGCGACTTCTGCAGGGCCGACACAGGGGAGGTCAGAGCCCACGTCCCCATGGTGGAGTCCCCTCTGTTCCCCAGAGGCAGCAGTGCCCTATGGCCCCGCAGGCAGCAGCCTGTTGGCACAGCTCCCTCCCAGCACAGGACTCCCAGGGTGTGCCCAGCCTGGGCACCCGCCAGAGGAACTGGGGCAAAGGATCCCCACCTCGGGGCACCTACCGAGCGGGATGATGATGATGTTGGGGTGCTTGGAGGCCAAATTCTGTAACTCCTGCAAGAGAGGGCACTGTGTGGGCACAGAGAGGCTGGAGGGGCTGTGCAGAGGCTCAGCCTTTCCCAGGCAAAGCGCATGCCACTCCACCTCCATCTCTGCACCACTTTGTGCCCAACACCCTGCTCCAGCTGCCACATCACATGGGGCTCTGTGCCTTCTATACATGCCATGTGCCATTCTCCCCTCCACACATCCCATGCACAACTGGTCCTATGGTGTCCCAGCCCAGCTGACCTGCACTGCAGGTGCCTGACTGCAGCTCCAGCCCCTTGCAAACACCATCCCTGATCCAATCTCCCCCTGCCCAGTCCCACCTGTGCTCTCTGTCCCTTGGGGTCCCGACAGCCTGCAAAGATCCACTGTGGAGGCTTTGGCATCCTCAGGAAATGCTGGACGAGCCCCAGGCCAATGCCCCGGTTGGCCCCAGTCACCAGAATGGAGCGGACGTGGAGCCCTGCCATGCTGCTCCGGCTGTGGCTGCACTGCTCTCGCCTGGACTCTGCCAGTGCCTTTTGCTACTTGGTTATCTCGCATGTTCCCATGAGGACTTGCACCAGCTCGTGGCTCTCGGAAATTCTCTGCCTGCACCTCAATCTCTTGGCTCTGGTCCATACTCGTGATCCACTTTTCCCGGTGGCTGTGGAATGACGCAAAGGGAGCCGAGTGTCCTGCCCAGGCAGGGAATGCCCTGGGCTAGGTGTCTGGAGTGCTGCTTTATGTGCCTTCCCTGCTCTACCAAACCTGAGCCGTTTGGTTTTCAGGGCCAGCACTATCCCTGTCCTTGCACCGAGACACTCTCTCCCACCATCTCCCTCCCTGTTGGGATCCCAGGCCTGTCCCTCCCCTCGCCCAAGGTCAGGCAAGCGAGGCTGGACTCGCTGACTCCACACAGTGCAGTTTGTTGGCCTTAGTTTGTGCAATGCCAAAGCCAGGGTTGGGGATGGAGCAGTCAGGACAGGTGAAGGTCCCTTGAGGATGGAGCAGCCAGGACAGGCAAGTGTTCCTTGGCCACAAGAACAGACTGAGAAACCTAGAAACCCTCCAGGACCACTGGGAAAAACCCTCCAGGGCTGACCAGAGTGATCCCTTTCCTCAGAGTCTGCTCTAACAGCACCTGCAATATTTAAGTGTGATAGAAGGATAATCCCTGCCCCATCCCTGTTCATGGACAGGCTGCATGGGCTTCTGAGCAACCTGGGCTAGTGTAAGGTGACCTCACTTGTGTGGGGGGTTTGGAACTGGATGGTCTTTAACATCCCTTCCAGCCCAAACTATGGCTCTGTGATCCTATGATAAAGTTCAGTTTTGCCCCCGGGTGTGACTTTGGTGTGGCTGGGAGCCAGGGCTGTGCCCAGGCACACGCACTGCAGGTGGGCATCCAGCCCCCAGGTACTCCCCAACTCTTTCCTGCAGCAGAGACTGAACCAACTGATGGACTGAACTCCCAGGAAAGCATCTGACTGGTGGATTCAGGAGCTTTGGGACAGGCCTGAGGATCACCGAATCACAGAATCATCCCCCAGGAGCTCCTGCTGCACCTAAAGTCAATGGTGAACCATGACCTGCATGCTTCCATGTGTCCCCACCCTGCAGGGAGGGTCTGGGCATCCAGTGGCTGATGGATGGATTGAACTTAGTGATCTTAGGGGTCTTTTCCAATCTAAATGATTCTCTGGTTCTATGATCCCATGGCCTCCCCAGTTGGTTCCTGCTGCAGCATCACCCAAACTACACAGACCATTTGCAATAGTGGAATGTATATATTTAAGATAGTTTAGAGATGCTATGTAGGTAGTTTGAGGTAATTAATAACCACTTATCTGGGATGTGATTGGGCAGGACTAGGGGGCGTAAGCTTGTGGAACCTCTCCTGCTCCAGCTGGAGATGCTGGTCCAAGGACCTTTGCAACTGGACAATGACAAGCTGTCATGCTCAGAAGATCTGATCCTCCATCCCAATGCAACCATTCCAAATAAATCAGCTTTTGTCTGTAAGAGCAAACCCTGCTGCCTACTCTTCTGTGTGTGTGGTGAGTTGACCCTGGCTGGATGCCCGGCATCCACCAAAGCTGCTTTATCACTTCCCTCTGCAACTGGATGAGGGAGAGAAAAAGTGTAACAAAGGTTCATGAGTAGAGATAAGGTCCAGGAGAGATCACTCACCAAATACCGTCACAGGCAAAACAGACTCAGATTGGGGATATTAACTGAATTTGTGACTAACAGAATCACAGGAGGATAATGAGAAGTAAGATAAATCTTCATCTTCCCTCCACCACTCCCTCCTCCTCAGCTCTACCTCCTCCCCCTCAGCAGCGCAGGGAGGCGGTGAATGGGGGTTATGGTCAGTTCATTACATGTGTTCCCTGCTGCTACTCAGGGAGAGGAGTCCTTCCCCTGCTCCAGCATGGGGTCCCTCCCACAGGAGACAGTTCTCTATGAACTACTCCAACGTGAGTCCATCTCACGGGCAACAGTTCTCCACAAACTGCTGCAACATGGATCACTCTTCCATGGGGTGCAGTCCTTCAGGCACAGCCTGCTTCAGTGTGGGTCCTCCAGGGGCTGCAGGTGGATCTCTACATCCCTGTGCCCTCCAGGGGATTCAGGGGCATAGCAGCCTCACCATGGTCTGCACCATGGGCTGCAAGAGAATTTCAGCTCCAGCGCCTGGAGCACCTCCTCCCCCTCCTTCTGCACTGACCTCGGTGTCTCCAGAGCTATTCCTCTCACATGTTCTCACTCCACTCTTCTCTGGCTGTAATTACAGCTGCACAATAACTTTTGTGTTTTCTTCCTGAATATGTTACCACTGTGGCTGAAAGGTTTGGCCTTGGCCAGCAACACATCCATCCTGGAGCTGGCTGGCACTGGCTCTGCTGGACATGGAGGAAGCTTCTGGCAGCTTCCCACAGAAGCCACCCCTGGAGCGCCCCCCACCACCAAAACCTGGCCATGCAAACCCAGTACAGTGTGACACTTATATCCTTCTTGTACCATTTCACTGCCCTCAACACCAGTCCACTGATGGAACCACAGCCTCTGGCACGGGGATGAAAAGGCACTGACCGCCCTGAGTCACAACTGAACTGGGTGACAGGAAGTATTTGCCATCCCTTCAGCCAGAACATTTCCCAGATTGCTTGACAGATTTGACTGAGTGGCTTTAACACCTTAAGATGAGACAAAGCATGGGCAAGGCTGTTGTGGCAGGATGCTTCTTCCCATGGGCAACCATCTGGGGAGACCATGGGACTGCCTGGACCTACTCGGGCCAAAACTAAAGGAAAGAACGTAAAAACAAGGTAGAGTTCCAGGGATGGTTTGTCATCATGTGTGAACCACTGAATGGGAAACTGCACTAGAGAGTTGGCCAAAATACAGAGAATCCTGGAATGACAGGGGTTGGAAAGGACCTGTTGTTCCAACACCCCGCCATGGGCGGGGTCACCTTCCCCTAGGCTCAGAGCCCCATCCAACCTG
>VZTH01005595.1:9657-50420 GCA_013397815.1 Aleadryas rufinucha
CTTTTTCCCCCCCTCAGGGCTGGGGGCTGGAGGGGGGGGGGGGTGTCCCCGCCGGGGTCCCTCGCTCCTTCTCCGCTCCCTCGCCCACACCCGGTGCTTTTTATACTGTTTTTAAAACATTCCGCTTCCCCGTCCGCACTCCACTGAGCTTTTTTAAACAGCATTTTGCTGTGGGGAGGTTTTTTTTTGTTTTCTCACTTTCAGGCCCCTGAGGCGCCTGGCAGCGAAGGACGGCCCCCGCCACCCGCTCCGCGCCCGTTGTCACCCTTCAGCCCCACATCGTTCCTCCACAGTGAGCTGTGTTTTTGACTCTAAAGTGTTTTTGTCGGCTGTAGGACAAGGAGAGGGAAGTACAAGGGGACAAGGGGGGAAGAGGCTCCATCATGGCGGTGTCTGTCAGTGCTGGACCTGCCCTGGGCTATGGAAGGTGTCCCTGCCCATGGTGGGGGGAAGGGGTGGAGCTCTATGAGCTTTGAGGTCCCTTCTAACCCAAACCATTCTGTAATTCTGTGTTTCTGTCACTTGCTGTGAGAAAGACTGAAAGTAAGAGCTGGGCACATCCTGTGGCTTTTCCTCCTGAGTGGCTGCGAGTGCTGGGTGTTCTCCACCTGCAGGTTTCTGGAGAAAGTCATAACAGCACACATATTTTTCCACTTAAAAGCAAAAAACATCCCTTTCAGTACCTAAAAGGGCTCCAAGAGAACTGGAAAGGGATTTTGGACGAGGGTCTGGAGTGATAGGACAAGGGGAATGGCTTCAACTAAAAACAGGAGATACAAATTGGATATTGGGAAGAAATTCTTCTCTGTGAGAGTGGTGAGGCCCTGGAATGGATTTACCAGGGAAGTTGTCCCTGGAAGTGTCCAAGGTCAGGTTGGACATCCCTGGGATAGTGGGAAGTGTCTCTGCCCTTGGCAGGGATGGAACTGGATGGTTTTTAAAGTCCCTTCCAACCCAAACTCCTCCGGGATTCCACGATTCTGCCGCTTGCTGTGACTGAAAGTAAACGACAGGAGAATACTGCTGTCCCGTAAATAAAGCCAAATGCCACAGTATCACTGCAAGCAACTTCCAAGTCGGTTACATGTTTTGGAAAACTTGCTATGGCTTTGAAACTTTTAAACATGTAACTATTTTGTTTCTAGATCAGGTGATACAAAAACACTCAGGAAGCTGCTGGCAGGGAAAGGAAGGTCCTTGCATTTGACCACACCGCACACTCCGAGACACTCAAGACCAGAACGGTGGCCAAGCCTTTGGAAATTAGCAAAATAATATTTATCCTAACTACCTAGACCATATTTATCACTCCAGACCATGCTAGTGTCCAAAAATGATGTCACAGTATTTGCATAACAAATATGGAACCAACCAACACAGGAATGAGTTATTTTTATAGACAGCTGTGAAAGTTTTAACTCAAAGCTTCTATGCAAAAAGAGCACTTAAGTTATAAGTTTAATAAAGAAAATAAAAATTTAGTAAAGATAACAACAACAAAAAAAGTGTGGCAGAGGAGGTATCAAGTTATGGATGGTAAAATAGTTCTACTTAAGCTTTCTTCTTCCTTAGACCAACATATTAACTCAAGTGGTCGGTTAAGGTGTAAGAACTATGTCAGGGTTTTCATTTTTAATGTCCTTGAGCTGCTGAGCAGGTCAGAACCGGGACCACCTCAGACGATCCTGCGTTCCCATGTGCTGAATGTTTTCAGTTTTACTCAAAGTGAACATCTCATGATGACACTGTGCAGGCAAAATGATTCAGTTGTAACGTGTCTGCTATAAACGAGTCATATTTCAGCCCGAGCAGCCTCAGTTCCTAAGGATGTTTATAGCTCATTTCAGGTCCTGCACAGCCCATGAGTCCCCAGGTTGCTAATTATTATAAAATAGTATCTCTACTATAAAGCTTTGGCTGCAGTTTTGGTTCTTCATAAACTCTCACTCAGTGTCTTTAGCCAAATGACTCATTTATTTTAAACTCTGTAGTATTTCTAAGTCCCAGACTGGTGAATTTTCATTATAGATTTGTAAGCTTGGGGGGGAGGAGGATGGAGGGGGGGAGAATGGGTTATTTTTAAGAACAGGAAGTGTTGTGGGGAGGATTTAATAGGACAAAATGTGAATTCAGGTATTTATATTTGTGTTTAAAACCTGGGTTACTGGGGTTTGGGGTGGGTTTTTGTTGTTGTTGTTGGTTTTTCTGTTTGGTTGGTTGGTTGGTTGGTTTTTTTAATAGAAGCTCTATCAGTAGGAAATTATAGAAGAGGAAAAAATCTGTAGTTGTAAGCTTGATCATGGAGTGAATAGATATTAAAAAGGTGAATATTTTATCCTAGGAAATATGTAGAGAGATTTCCAGCAGTGCAGAGTCAGGTGGAGGACCTGTTGCAGGGCTCCGGAGAGGCTGCAGACCACGAGTTCTGTCTCTGATCTTTCAGGTGAGCGATCCGAAGCTGAGATCACACAAAGAAGGGCCACAATCAGCACAGGGATATTTTTATGGGCTGGGAAAACCAGGCTTGTTTGATTTCTGCCCTTAAAATAAAAACAGAGTGAAGACACAATTGATTCTCTGAGGGTAAATGTGAGGGAAAGTAGAGATTTAAATCAGAGAACAAATCTCACAGTAAGAGAAAATGGCTGTGGATAATCCTGAGATGGAAACCAGAGGTTCCTGGTTGCTGCACAGTAATCCCAGGGCTTTCTTAAACTTTGTAGAACCAGGAAACCTGCCTAATTATGAAATGGTTCTGGAAGAGGGTTACAGAGATTGTCTGGAATAGCTGAGAATTGCTTAATTATCCCACATGCTTTTCTCCTTTTTTAAAAAACATTTTATTTCTAGAATCTTTTCCCAAGCAATGGAAAAGCAACAGTGTAAGAAGCAGCCGTTGGCACCACACAGGAAGTGAGTAGGAGAATCATGTTTCCATGTTGTTATCCTGCTCCTGATCTATGGTAATTTGTGCTTGCTGCCTTTGGGTTTACATCCAAGTGATGAGCTCAGATCCCAATTTCACTTCTCACTTCATTAACTGGTTTTGGGCCTGAAGGGACCTCTAAATGTCACCTGCTGCTACCCCCTGCCTCAGCAGGGACATTCTGCACCTGGTCAGGGCTCTCAAAGCCCTGGTCAGGCCCGGTGTGGAATAAGCCTCTTTTCGGAGTCTATACTAGAGGAATTTGAAATTCGTATTTGTTTTATTTTATTAAAGAACTTTGCACTTTGATTTTCTGCTAAACAGCAACACTGTTTTCTTAAGAAAACCATCTCAACCTAAGTTCTATTTACTATTATCTCAGCCATTTAACTTTAACGTCCAGTCCGAGGCGTGCCCATTCTGGGGACAGAAGTGGCTGGGGGCTTCCCCAATCCCCCAAAACAGGAGCTATGCCCTTAGGCCGCCCTGCCCCGCCGCTGTCCCTCCCGAGGGGCGGGAGTCCCCTGCAAGCGGCACCAAGGCAGGCGAGTCCGGGACCCGGGACCCGGGACCCGGGACCGGGACCGGGTCGGCTCCTCTCCCCGCCACCCGGCGCCGCTCTCCGCCCGCCGAGCGCCGGGCCGGATGTCACGGTGACGGGCGGGAGGCGAGGCCGGTGCGCTCCGCCGGCAGTCCCGAGCCCGGGCGGGCAGGTGGAGCTGGGACCCGCGAACGGAGCATGGAAGGTGAGAAACGACCCCACTCTTCCCCCGGACCCTCTGCCCGGCCGGAGCCCGCTGCGGCTCCACCGCCCGGGGGCTTTCAGCCGCTTCTTCAGCGCTTGATGCAAATAGATCACAGGCTCTGGAGAAGAAATCGAATCGCGTGTAGCAATTAAACGGGAAACGAACGGGGCTTTTTGCCCCGTCTCTGTTTAATTTCAGAGACATCATAAAGCGCGTGATAAAGCCGGGGTTTAGAGCGCGTTTTATCTGCTGTTCGTATTCTGAGGTTTAACGAATTCAAGGGTGTCTTCTTTCTTTTCACCTGTAAAACGTACTCCTAATATTCAGAGCCAGCAAAAACCAAGCCGGGACTTAATCTTGGGTTATGGAATAATTCCCTGTCATTGAAGAGCAATATTTCTGCTGTTTTTTACAATCCTGGCAAAGAAGCTGTGCAAAGCATCACTTGGTTTCTTATTTCAAAGGTGGAGATTCTTACTTCTACTCAATGTTTTAAGGGCTCCAGTTTAGATTCTGCTCTGTCTCAATGATTTGAGGCTTTTGGTTATTTTGAGTTAGCTGCAGAAGCCTATTTAAAAATGCATTTGCCTTTGCTAAAGGCTTTTTAACTTTTTATATGTAAATAACCACTCATTTAATCTGACTGAAGCGAGAATGTTGCTGTTTGAGAGACGTAACTAATGATTTGAAAGAACGGGTTTGCGGGCACTTCGGCACTTTAAAATGCAGCCTCATTTTCTTCATCGAGTCGGGATCACTGTCTTTTTGGGAGAGGAAAGTTTGTGAGGTGTGTTGAAATAGTCTGCGATTAGAAAATAACAAGGTTTCACTACAACTGAGGTTGTCAAAGAAGTCCTTTTTTTGTCATTTTAACTTTTTGTGCGCTCGAAGTGAACATGGAAATAATCCTTCAGGTTTTGTGTCTGTACTTGAGGATGATGAGGATCCGTTAATGTGCCTGAGGTTGTTGCACTGGGGACGAAGTTAGTGCAACAGTGTTGTAATGTGTTATCCCTGGATACAGTAACTTTCAGGAGTGTTTCCCTGGGTCTTGGAAAAATCTCCGTGCCCTGAGGACAGAGGGGTAACACGGCTGACCCGGATTTTCCATGCGCGGTGTGAGGAGATTTGGTAGACTCACAGAGCAGCAGACAGGCCCTGGCAAGAGTGGGTGTTTGAACCAAAATTTGTCAATAATTTGATTGTATCTCTCCATGGATTGTTTGGTTTTGTGACTACGGAAAGAACTGCCCAGTTGTCAGCTCCATGTTCTGGGATGGGATCAACAGGTTGGATCAGGCGTTGGACTTTGATGGTCCTAGTGGGTCTCCTCCAACTCAGGATATTCCATGATTCAGGATATCCTATATTGAATCACTGAATTATTCTGCTGGGTTTAGAAGGTCATATGCACCAATATGAGAAAAATCTCCTTAGTTATACACTACTGATCAGGATTTCTTCCCAAAATGACATGTGCACTTAAAATGCCCGTGGTGTTTCACACATTGCATGGTGCTTAAGAGCAGCAAAGTATCAGAGACCCCATAAAGAATTTACTTGGCCCAGGTGCCTTCTTCAGAAAGCCATGGAAGCTGTGGATGCTGGAGAAGCATATTCATTGGAGAAATCAGCTAGAATTTCTCTCCTTAATGGCCCAGTGTGGGCTGAAGGTGGAAAACTTGTTGGGGTGGAAGAGGATGAGTGGTGTACATAGTGAAGGTACTGGCTTCAGATAAGGAAACTGGCTGTGTTTGCTCCATAAGCTCTGATTGAAGGACTTAGAGCAGATGGGATTTTCAAAGGTGTCCCCTTCCCTGTGTTGTTGGGCCGAAAAGTGCAGCTGGCAGGAAAAAGGCAACATTCTGGTTTCATTTTGGGGACAAACAGGTGAAATGATAATAATTCAAGATATACCTCCCATTCTGTATTAAGGACAGAAAGGTATTAGGGTCAGCAGTGATTTGAAAAATACCCATTTTAGTGGGGTTAAATTTCTCGTTGACTGTTCTGGCCAAATACCAGGATAAAGTATGAATATTGTTGCATATCAAAATACCATGGCACCTTTTTAGCAAGCTATTTGAATATTTTGGCTCCCTTTGCCTATTGGCGTAGAACACAGGATGGCCAAGGATTGGTTTCGAAAGCACATGAATTTTACTTCTGCCTTGTAAATGCACATCGTGCCTCAGCCGCAGCACGCAGAGAAGGGCGTCCTCTTCCCATGCACCCCAGCCAGTGGAGCTCTTTGAAGCTTGGGAAGACGAACGTGTTCTGTAAGTGATTTCCTGCCTTGTGTTTTTCTGAACATTTGGTAGAAAAATGGCCTTATTGGTATAGAATCAGGGGTGGAATCTACCCACATGTTCTCCTGTCATTGTGAAGGATCTGGAGTAGAATACTCAGGAAAGAGAGCTGAGGTTAAATATTCAGAGACCACTAAGGCTGTAAGAAGCTGCTGGAGACTGATGCTGTAAAGAAACTAGGTGCTGGTGAGGGGAGGTCAGAGGCTTGAAAGTGAGACAAAGACCAGGATGTTTCTCAAGCAAGAAGAGAACCATTCTATAGTGTGTCGTTGTTCTTATCTCTTCTGAAGGGTTGTCCTGCCCAGCAGCCATCATGGGCATGAACCTGTTGCGTTCAACAAAATATGAATAAATTCATAGACTCCATCTCAGCAGGGAGCAGATGAGGGTCCGAGGAGGCTGAGCAGGTCCCGCTCAGCTCTCACGGGGTTTGGGTAGTGCTGTTCTCCAGCACGTTGTCCTGCAGCTGCCAGGGAAACCTGAGGAGTCCAAAGGTTTCTAAAAACATATAGTTATCTAGGAATATTTGTACAATTATTGGAATTGAAGCCGTCATGTAGGGGATTCTAGTTTTTCCTTCCACAGCCTCCTAGAAACTCAGGGGAAGACAAAATTGCTGCCAAGGTTTCAACGGCAACTTGGAGCTTCAGACTGAGGCTTTGATCCCCATAACCCAAATGGGGCAACTGTGCAGGGTTTCTGAATGCAATTAAAACCAAAATCAATTGTTGCAGAATAAGGGAGATTTCATTTAATTATGTGCAGAATTACAAGGGTTTGTGTAATTTAAGTGTCTGTATTCATGGAATCACAGAATGTTTTGGGTTGGAAGGGACCTTAAAGCTCATCCAGTTCCACCCCCTGCCATGGGCAGGGACATCTTCTACTTGACCAGGTTGCTCCAAGCCCCATCCAGTCTGACCTTGAACACTTCCAGGGATGGGGCAGCCATGGCTTCTTTGGGCTATTATTGCAGTGTAAAGTTAAAATCAATATTAGAGAAAATTTTGTTCTTTTACCAAGAATTTACTGATGTTTTCTCATCATTATTTACTGTAGAAATCAGTCCATTTGTTTCTTTGTACCTCAATTTTCCCGGCATAATAGAATGAAAATGAGAAATTAAGGGCTATAACTATACAGTTCCTTGATCTTTTTAAAATCTATTTCAAAATGTAGATTCAGTAAATATCTGAACTTTTTGTCTGTGACTATCTTTATGATGCAAGGCCTTTATTTTGTTGCACACATTATCCCACCCTCTATTCATGCAGTTTTTTTGGAGTACCTCTTCTGATACCAGGCTGCCTCGCTGAAGAGTTACCAGAGCTTTATATTTTAACGTTGCAGAGACCACAAAAATGTTCCATATGCAGAGGAGGTAAAGATAGATAATTATGGGGTAAATGTCACCCGTGGTTAACACCTCATGCCCGCTGCCTGGGTGTTTCTGTTATGTAACTGCCAGGAAGAAATTTTCCCGGTCCAGGAACTATTATTTTTTTAGGTTCAAAGCTGATGAAAGATGTTATGGCATGTAAAAAATAAAGAGGGGGAAAAAGCTACAGGAAAGAAAGGAGGAAGGAAGCAGGTAACTGTGTCTTGTGTTAAGAATTCAGCCTCCTAATAATGAAATCTCAAGGCAGGGAGGTGTTGAGTACAGAAATAACGGGACAGCTCAGGTCTGTGCCTCCAGTTCAACTCAGCAGCTGAAATTTGGGCACTGCAGTGGGCAGTGGGAATATCTGCAGCTTGTGCTGCCTTCAGAGCTCTGCTGAGCCCCCAGCACGCTGGGAAACCAGGCCGCACGGGCAGTCCTCTGAAAAATTTTTAAAATTCCTAGCATTTGATCCCTTTTGGAATTTCTCAGTGGGAATTAGGCTTGCATTCCCATGAAAACCAAGATAATGGGGGTTTCCCTTTGTATTGGGAAAGGAATGTAAAAATATCTTTGTGCTTTAGAGAAATTAGCTTCCTACAGAGTTACTACGGCTGTACTGAGCTCACAGGGTACTCCATGAGTAAATCAAAAGCATCAGGTACTCTGTTCTATAACTTTTTGAAGTTAGAAAATCATACTTAATCCCTTTTCAGGGCACAGGCCAGTACTCAGGATATTAAAAAAGTGAAGCAAAATAATAATTTGGTTTTTATTTCTTTGAAATGTTTTCTTTTACAATTTTACTTTCAGCCAAGAGAACGGGAATTTGTAAGATTGTAACAACTGTGTCGTGAGCTGTTGTAAATATTAAACTCCTCAGGCTGCTCTTCTGTCTTTTGCAGATTCACAGCCCGGGATGGACCTCAGTAACCCTCAGGAACAGCCCATAGCTGCAGGTACTGTGCTGTTCAGTTATGTTCTTCCACCCTCTCTTGATAATTTTACATTTAAATGAAGAGAAATACATTAATTTCAACTGGTTTAGAGTCCCAGGATGCTGAGTAACAGAGTCAAAAGTACAAAGAGGAACATTAAAGGCAACAAAAGTAAATTTTAGAGTTGAAATAAAACTGATAGTTCAATATAACATTGGAAAATTATAATAAAGTGGGGAAAAAAGAGAGTATGGAAAGAAAGGAAATATTTTCAGGAGAAAGCTGGAAGTTTTGATTAGGGAAGCAAGAATAATGCAATTCTCTTGGTTGACTGCATTTCTGAAAATATGAAAGCAAACCTCGTGAGTGAGTTTGACAAATGTTTCACTTTCTTGTTAATCAAAAAGTCGAGCCTCTTTTCAGCTCCGATGTAATATTCAGCTTGAGGAGGATCGGGGGTGTTACCATCCAGCTGTCAATAGGTTAAAGAATTCACCAGCAATTTCACAGTATTACTGTAAATTTTAAAAATTCCCAGAATGTTTGAAAGAAAAGACTGCCTGTTTTTTAAATGAAATATTGATGCAAAATTTACAGAAATCCACATTAAATGGAGCTAGTTTGCATTGCGGGGTTAACGAAAGAGGCTTTATTTGAAACACTTCACCCGAATAAATTTCACTAGAGTTAAAAATGTGTCTTTATTTCCAAGGAGAGAGGCTGGGATCTCTGGGATGCTGATCTGCATGATAATGTTGATATTTGAAAATACACATGTGGAATAAGCAGAGAAGTGCAAGTGGGTTCAAAGAGGCCTTGATTACACGTGCTTGAGCAGTTTCCTGGCCTAGGGCCAGAATGATTAATATTTTGCCCAAAAGAACAAAGTGGAGCTGTGATTCCTTTGCCTTTCTCCGAGGAACTCCATCCCTGCTCACAGCAGTTGTCAGAGCACCTATGATAGAGTTAGATACGCTGGATCTTATTCCTGCTGTCATTTAGAACAACCTCCGGAATATTTAGATCTGAGCAAAAGCTGAAAATGGGTTCGAGGTGTGTGTGAGAGTTTGTGTGGGACTTTGGGAAGTAAAATAATTCCCCAAAGTGCAACCAATGCATCCATAGAAATAACATTGTGGGCACTGTCAGCAGTGCTGGGAGTGTGCAGGTGCTTTGAGGAAATCACCTGGAAATATTCTTGGAGAATAAATAGTTAATTATTTTTTGCCTCTTCTTTTTTTTTTTTCCCAGAAGAACAAGAGGATTTGACGGACTGTAATCTGAACAAATCCCAGGAAATGGAAAGCATGGATAATGTGGAAGATATGAAGGAACACAATCAGTCTAATGAAGAAGCAGGAGGTAAAGTAGAGTTGGAATTCTGAAAAATAATAGTTACATTTTGTCTTTTTATTCATCTTATTGTGCTATGAGAGCATGCCTGTAAAAGGAATAGCAATACAATTCATTTGAAGCATTTCAACATGCTCTAAGGAGGAGCAACCCTTTTTCATCAGGGAACCTCACGTGCATTTTACCAAGGTCAGTTTTACAGGATCTATGAAATATGGATGGGAAGATAAAAGAGCAAGCGCATCTGGTGAGCCTTTCATGTGTGTGGTAACTTACAAATTCCTGAGAGCAGTTTGCATAGGCAAATCCCGTGTTAGAACTGCAATTTTTATTAATGTTGCTAAGTACTTTCATACCTAAAAAATAACTTGATAATCTACTCATTTTTTTGAAAGAAAGAAGAAGTTATCTCAAATTCACAGGACCACTCAGGCCTGTAAAATTTAAAACTGTAGCAGCAATGCTGTACTTTAAACTGTGGGAGAAGGGGAGGTTGATCCATTTTCCATGCTTATTGTTGAATTTGAAGAATAAACCCTTCCTATAGGTCTGAGAGAAGACACAGGGATTAATTGAAATAGTAAACTGTCTTTAAAAACCAGCAGGCCCTCTTCACTTACAGATAACAGCAGCAGCTCCTGGAACTTGGCAATCTTACAGCCCTCAGAGCTCTGAGGTTTTTGTGTGTGTATGACATAGATGTTGAGTTTCTTACGTGCTGTAGAAGCTCCTAAACTGAGATCTCAGCATTAACAGTTCCTGCCCATGATTTGAGAGTGTTCATCTGTGCCAGGGGCCTCAGCCACAACCAGTGAGGAGTGTGCGTGCTGGAGGATGTGGGGCACGTGTCCTGGGGAGAGCACATACTGTGTTACCAGTTTCACAGGGCCTTTCTGTGCCACAGCTCCGTGGCAGTGCAGCAGTGCCAAGGGAAATTATGGCTGTGACTTTAGGTAGGAGTTTGAGGTAGAGTTTGTATCACATGAATCAAGTAAATCACTAAAGAATTATGTGTTTTGGCCGAGCTTTGGTTGTTCCCTCTAACATTAATGTGATTATTTTGCAGAGGTTATACTTTTGCATTATTAAAGACCAAATGTTTTTATTAGTTAACAAGTTGCAAGCCAACATAAAACACTCAAGGGAGTGGTGAGATGAATCCCACTCAAGGGTCTACAGCGCCAGTGTCTGGAACTGTGCTGGTGTCTGGCCTTTCTGGACTGTTTATGGAGAGACATTACCCAGATTTTCTGACCAAATTTGGGTGTCTGGCTTAGGATGACAAGCCTCGTGTCCTCAGAGCAGCTGCTGCTTAGCAGGACTCTGCAGTCAGTCTAGAGTAGCTCAGTATAGATGTCTGCAATATAGAGCCTGCCTTAGGCAGATGAGTTCTGCTCTGCTTACACTAAATACAGAAGTTTAATAGAATAGACAAAATATGGAAGACTCGAGCCTTTTCTACATCCAAGGCAGCTGATCTCTCAGATCCCACAGCACATAAAATATTCACAGCTGTTTGTCCACCCCTTGCACCAATTCCACTCTCACTAGCTCACTTCTCCCTGTGCTTTCCCAGTGTCCTGGCCCTTCACTCCTCCTGCTTACTGAGCTGCAGGTGCAGGAAGCCAGGACAGGGCTTCTTTCCCAAACCCCTCAGTATTGACCATCTGAGAGGAGCTGCTGTAACTTCTTCCCACCTTCCCATTCCAGGAGTCGTGTCCTGTGTATGCAGCATCCAGGCACGAAGCAAGTCCTTTTCCTGTTCTCTGGCTGCCCTGTGCCTGCAGTATCATTTCTCACCCTCTTTTCCATGCATTTAAGTCAGGAACAACTTTTCCATGTGAGAGATTGTTTGTATCGCTACTGCTTTTACCATTCATTTTTTATATTGCTGCTGATCTCTAAAAGTCTCTTTACCATTTGTTCTGGAATGCAAACACTGAAAATTTACATCTCAAAGACAATGCTATAAATATCAATAAAACATCATTCCCCTCCAGCAGCCTCCCTTACCATTAGAGCTCATTTATTATAAAGTGAGCACGAACCTTCAGTACCACAGTGCCCTATTCCTTACTGCTCACTGTAGGAATAAAGCCACGATTGTAAGGAGAAAGCTGGTTCAAATGCACAAAAAAGCTACTTCCAGCATCTCAGTGTAAAATGGCACAAAATAAAATATACATTGTGTTTGCTTCAGTGCTTCACACACTGTTCTCTACAGTCATTCTGATACCGGAAGCACAATAAATCTTAAATATTTAAGCATGCTGTGCTAGTACTCCAGGCCGTGCAAGGATCAGTAGGTGCACTTAAATTTCCTCCCAACAACACCAGTTCAGTTGCTGTTGGAGACTGAAATTCACAAATAATCTCAGCTTTCATGTCATGCCCTCTATAAAATAGCAGCAGCTCTGTTAGTCCCTGAGCAGTCCTCGTGGGTCAGTAACTACTGTCTAACTTCTATAAATGAAACCACGTTCTGACAGTGCTGTCCTGGTGGGAGGATTATCTTTTGGGGATCACTAACCCTGGTAAAAATGAATATTTAATATTCTCCAGGATCACAGAATAGAAATATTATCAGTATTGATGATGGCTTTTGGGAAAAGGATTATGTCCTGCCTACACCTGAAAAACCTATTGGTTACAAAAAAAAAAGCTCCACTTCTTTATTTGGCACATTGATATGATCACCAATCCCCTCATTTTATATCAAATTTAAAGAGAAATAATGGAAAATGTTTATGTCATTCTCATAAATGTTAATCACTTTTGTGAGTGAGCAATTCCACTCCAGCACCTTCCCAATTCATCGCTGATGACAGCCTGCGACACAGAAACCTCTCCTTTTTCTCTCCTGAACCCCCGCATGATCCGTGCCCCCGGGCTTTGTTCCATCTGCTGAAGGCCATCATGGGAACATGAGGCCACTGACTCATGGAGAGAGATCAGGCCTTCGATAACCTGCTTTCCACTGCCTTAGTATGTCTGTAACATGTTTTTCTCCAGCACAATTATGTCTGGTTTTTCCATGTCTTGTCAGCCATCCGTAGTGAGTAGGAATCTTCTAGTTTCTTGGACTACATGTTTTTGTGATGCTTGCATTATTCATGGGTGACACTGTGAGTATGTTGTGGAGATTTATTCTGAGGCTTTGAGCAGAAGCTGGAGCCTGCTTAAGTCTAGATGTTGTCTAACTTGGTTTGGTGGAGCCTTTTATGCTAAAAGTGGTGCTGGGATCCTTTTAAATGCTTACAGACAGTTCATAAAAGCACTAAATTAATGTGTAGGGCTGAAACACCATCACTGGGGCTCATTTGGTATTAAAAAAATGCACTTTTTCAGCAAACAGTGCCATATTTGTACTTCTCTGAGCCTGTGCAAACACACCAGCTTATGGTGGTTTTTATGTGTGTCCTGACACAGGTGAGATGCCATTCCCTGGAAACAACTCAACTTGTCCTATTCCACCCCCCTGTTAAACGGGCTTCCACGATGATCATCGCTAAGTATCGGGCAAACAATTAGGCAGCAGGCTATAGTAAAATGGTAATTAAAAGCTTGATGGGGAAGAAGGAAAAAAAAGAAACAAAACCCCCTTTTCTTGCCTCAAGGGACTGGAAGCTGCACGCTGTGGTGCACATGGTGTATGCTTGCCTGCAACCATAAAAATACACCGTTCCCATGGTGCTTCCTGTGTCTAGTCTGAAAAGAGACAAGCAATGAGGGCAGGGGGGGAAGCACTTGATTTCCCCTGTTTCTTTATGTGCCCCCAACACTGTTACCTTTGGTGGCCAAAGTTGACACATCTTTAATTTAAAAATTAAATTAAAAAAGCCACGTTCTTTCCTCTGGGAGTCGCAGTCAAGCACGAATGTTTAATTATGTCTTAATTCTCTCAGCTGTTGAGGCAGACAACTTTTGGGGTGTTATGAATGTCAGCGAGCTTTCATGGTTGTGAGCTAAAAAGAGATAAAAGCCACATTTGTGGTTTATGGATGTTAATTGCTGCTGCACTGAGGTATGTGAGGGGGGCGGTTGAAAGGCTGGAGTGAGGCAGGAGAGGTGACAGAGCCTCGCTGGGGCGCTCAGCGAGGTTCCAGCGGTGCTGCAAGAACACGCACTTATCTGCCTGGAAAGGAAGTGCCGTTTTTTATCAGAATATTACATCTCCCAAGCCCGGCTCGAACCCCGGCGCTCATGGGACTCGGGGTTATCTCACAACATCAGCAGAAGTTCACTGCAAGGGGATTTCTGTAGTGTTAAACCCAGCAAAGAGTCTGTGCTGAACGGGTCGGGCTTCTCTGGGGGCTCTACTGGGACTGAAAGCCACGTTTTCCTTATCAACAAACGATCCTCTTGACTTTGTTTGAGCTCTTCAGACTGTGCCGTCAGCGGCAGGAATGCTGCCAGGCACGCTCGGTGACATCAACGGGGCGGTGGTGTCACCCAGCCTGTAAATGATTGACATCAGCTGGACTATCCTAAGCACTCAGCACTGACACAGTCACTCGGATACTCTGATTGCCTGGAGATAATCAGAAAGTGCAGCTATTTCTCATTCTAATTAACCCATTAGAGTG
Organism: Aleadryas rufinucha; assembly: GCA_013397815.1. NCBI lineage: Eukaryota > Metazoa > Chordata > Aves > Passeriformes > Aleadryas > Aleadryas rufinucha. Next base: position 23,894 of record VZTH01005595.1, read on the forward strand.
ATTGGAAAATAGAATTTACTTTTGAGATATCCTGACTCCCAGTGGAAGCTCTCAGACAGAACAAGGGCTGGAAACAGGATGGATGCACAGTTATTCAATACATGATGGGCTTCATTCCATAACTTTTAAAACTCCATTTTTCTTCACTTATTCTACAATGTGTATCATGGATCCATGCAAAATAATTCCCTGAAATTACAGGTGAGAGAAATATTTATTGCTTTGGCATCGAGATTAAATCTAGTCCAAGGCAGATGAGTTGTGATCCCTGCCCACTTCCCCCAGCAGAAAACAAGTGAAGATGCAGAAAATGGTCCTGAGAACTCAAATCACATGTTGTTGTAGGAAATAATCCATTTTTGGAAATACAGATCAATGGAAAGGAAATCAGTCAATGGGGATGAGCTACATTTTGCCCCCAGACCAGGCTGTTCATTTGGCACAAAACGGGAGTTGAAGGGGCAGGTTCACTCTGTTTATGCTGCTAGAAAAGCGTCGGGAAAGGGAAACATCCACAAGAGTCAAAACTTTGCTAAAATGCCGCAAATAGTTCCCTGAGCATTGGAATTCATGGCTCTTGTGTCTCGTTGCTGACTTTGCTGAGTGACTTTTAACCGAACTATGAAGAGTTTGCAGCGGGTGCTCGGTGCCTGTTTCACCTGGGACTCCTCGGGCCGGCGTTGCCGTGTCCCCAGCGCCGTCTCCCATCACGCTGCATTCGCTCCGGTTCTTGTTCCGCCTTTAGTTCCTTCTCCTGCTCTGCAGGAGCGTTGGGAGCTCTGTGAATTCGGAGCTCGGCTCCCTGTACTCCCGCGGAGCAGCGTGTGGCTGCGCTCACCTGCCGTGCGTGCCTGCTGCACTCTTCTCCTGCCTCTCCCGGTGCAGGAGCTCCACCTCCAGGAGCGGCTCTGGGAGCTGCAGGTGCTGCTGGACGGGCGGTTGGAGTAATCCCGGTCTTCCAGGGAGGATTGGATTTGTTGTACAGGTCTGAATCGCAGACTCCTGGGAACGTTTGGGCTGGGAAAGAGCTGTAAGATCAGTGTTACTAAGGGAACACAGGGCAGATGCACATGCTCCGCTAGAAGACGATGCTAAAAGTAAACTACAAATATTTCATTACAAGAACCTCAAATAGGAGAAAGCATAGGTGTAATCTAAAATTCAAGTCAAGATTATTTACTGCTGGAATTTTTTAATAGTTCAATCAAATCAGTGCACTGTTCAAGGTGTTCAAGAACGTCTGAACCAAGCTCCTGCCTTCAGTCTATATGTGTTAAAATTCCTCAGGTATTTATCACAGATTTCCCTGTTCTTCGTATTATTTGATCTTATTTTCTCTCCATATTTTATTTTTCTTACAAGGATATATTGCATTGTCAGGAAGGCTCTTGGGAGATGAATTTACAAAGATTAAATGAAACCATACTTTGAATTTCTCAGGTTTGAAGTTCATTTGAAGCACAGTTGACCAGAGTAGACCATGCCTGAGTGGTCACATTAGTGATTGGTCCCTTGATATAAGTAATGCCAGCGATTATCTGAATTTAACATGTGGCCTTTCTCAGTCTGACTGTTGGGTCCAGATGTTCTCTGATTAACTGTCTCATTGAAGTCTGATTTAACGGTTGTGATTGTATCTGCCTTGCTGGACTTCAGGAATTGTAATTTTAGAAGTGTTTTCTCTGGGTGATGGTATCTTAACGGCAAAGGAAGGGAAGAACTCGTGAAGTTTCATCTTTTTCTGTGTTTTTTTCTGTAAGAGGGAGACTTTAAAGGTATTCAAATCTGAAAGGATAACAGTAACAGGTGTCAAAATTAAAGCAAATCTCATCTGGGACAGGTGTTGGAAAACCTGGGCCCTGCAGGCTTGGGGATGTGGGGTGGCATTCCCTCTGTGCTCCCATCCAGCACTGGGGGTGTAGAAAGTTGAGTAAAAAAGGCAAATTACTGCCACTTTTTAAAATTAAACAACCAAAATAAAATCCCATGATTGTTCAGCATACACTAGCCATAGTTTTCCAGCCCCTAGTCCGATTTGTCCCAGGGAATGTCATTCTGCTTCCCCAAACCCTGTATTTTCAGTTAAGAGCATTTAAATGCAGTTAAAAGAAATTAAATTCCATTTCCTTCTCTAAACCCAGTATTTCATGGTGTTGCTGTGTAGTTTGTCCTGTTTAACTCCAGCTTTGGGAATCCTCAGTTTTGAGGAACATTTCACCTTTATCCCTATTTCTGTTAGTATAACCTCAACATAATTTGGAAATCTTTTGAATGAAAATCCTAAAAAACCACTAGAGTATTATTAGGCAGAAAATGATAACAGAGGGAAAATACTGTGTGTGAAAGTATAGATTTACACAGGAATATTAATCTCTATAAGAAAAATCATTGTTTTCAGTAAGATGCTTGAAGAACCAGTTACATAATTCAAGTTTCCTGACTCACATGAGCTTGGAAACGACGTGTGTTGTTTGGTTGGGGTTATTTTGCAATTAATTGTACAACTAGATAAATTACTCTATGCTTTAATGATAGAGAGGCACTGGTATTAATGAAGTAGAAAATACACATCTGAGCACTTGGAAAATGATGCCTGGCTGATTTTTTTTTTATTTTCTTTCCAATTCTCAGTGCTGCATTTCAATTTGATTTGTTTCTATTTTTGTTTCAAGTCACAATAAAACCAAGGAGACTCATTACCATTGAGCCTACACTCCACAAAGGGGGATGATGAAAGTTTCTCTCCTATATTTAGAAGTGAAATTTCCACCAGGTGCATTCTGCACGGGGTCATTTAGGAATTACCACTCATGTCTGCTTTATAAAATATCCAAACACAAGAAGTACCAGGGTTTTTGTATAAAAATGACTATTGAACAACAGTACTAAGAAAATACTAAAAGGCACAAAGATAAAATAAACCCAAAGCTAATATGTCCAAGTAATAAATGCAATATTTGGGACTTTTAGTGCAGAAGTCTCTGCTTTGGCCCATAGTGACACAAAAAGGGACCTGAGGAATGGGACAGGCCCAGTGTCTACACCCTGCAAGGGCATTTCTTGTCACCACGTCCTGGTTGGGGTGGTTGTCTCTGCTGTCTGGCTGGAAGTTAATTCTGCTGTGAGGTGTTTGTTCTTCCTTTGTTGGCAAACAATGATCTCATAAAAGCTGTTGGGAAAAAGGAAGCCCAGGCTGGAGTCAGAGAGAAAACAAAGCCAGGGTGGGCCAAAAAGGCTTGAAATCCTTTCCCTCCCCTAGATGGATATCTGCAGTGGAGTAGAAGGAAAACATTGAGAAAAGTTGTCTTAACTCTGTGTTGCCTCATTAAAAAAAAAAAATCTCATGTTTTTATTGTGTCATTTCACATTTTACAGTTCCCCATTAGTTACAGTGTCCAAATTTTCAATATACACATGTAAATGTTTTCTTCTTGTTAAGGAAAAAAACTTAGGCATAGCATTAGTTATTTTAATTATTTTCCCCCGTTTATAATTTTTATGGGATGTACTACTCTCTTTATTCACTAAGGAATATGGATTTTTTTTATTAATGACTTATCTTTGCCCCCAGTGTGTTGATTCCACGGCTCAGGTGTTTCTCACAAACATGCAAGATTCTGCCTTGAATTTGGAAACTCTGCTAACTCTTTCAGCTTCACCACTCTCTGTCTCAGGCTGGGTTGGGTACAGGAGTCTCTCCTTCTGGAAGGGAGCAGCTCTGGCGTGTGTCTGTAGGGTTTTGTGGAGATAACTGGTGATGAATCATCAGTTAATACCTGTCAAACCCAGGTAGTCACAAGAACCCTCCAATATGCCCCGTATCGACTCCCTTCTTGTTCCTCGGCATCTGAATCCCATTAACAGCTGTCAAAACCTGGTAAACTATTTATATGCTTTCACAATTTGTTTAATTGGATAGTTAGGAAATGGCATACAAGAAAAGCTTTTCTTTTTCCTTTTTTTTTTTCCTTTAGTCTGGCTGAACATCTGTAGCATTAGGGGCTCATTATCTCTGAATTGGCACAGCAAATCAGCAGCATCATTAAAATGCCACATTAAGATGATTAAGTTTCTTTGTTACCCAGTTGACTTTTTGCATGTGCTGAGGATTTCACGATTATGACCCCACTCCTTGTAAAACACTTGAGCTACATCACCCTTTCCTGCCGTTGTCTTTAATGGCTTCTGGGTTTTATTCCTTGTGCTTTCCCGATCGCTCCTGGTAAACTTTGCTTAACAACAGGACAAAACTTATGTTCTCTCTATTTGATGCCAGAGTCTCAGATTAAATGGAGAATTTGGGGGATTTTCCTTCTGAAACTTCCTCCTAGAGAAAACAGCTAAGATTCAGAAACCCTCCAACTTGCCCTAATTCTTTGGCGCTCTTGACTTTTTTATTTCTGCATTTTCAGCCTAGAGAAGAGAAGGTTGTGTGGAGATCTCAGAGCAGCCATCCAGTATCTGAAGGGACGTAAAAGGAAGCAGAGAGGGGCTCTGCTTCAGGAAGTGAAGCAGTGACAGGACAAGGGGGAATGGCTTTAAGCTGGAAAAGGGGAAATTCATGTTGGATAAATGGGAGAAATCCCTCCCTGTGAGGGAGAAGAGGCCCTGGCACAGGGTGCCCAGAGAAACTGTGGCTGCCCCATCCCTGGCAGTGTCCAAGGCCGGGTTGGACGGGGCTCGGAGCAACCTGGGCTAGTGGAAGGTGTCCCTGCCCATGGCAGGGGGTGGAACTGGATGAGCTTTAATGTCCTTCCAACACAAACCCTTTGTGATTCTATCATTTTATAGAGCACACACAAGCACTGTTTGGGTGGTGACTCAGTCTGAAGTTGCCACCGCAGCTTTATTTTGGATTTTTTCCAGAACCCATTGTTTTTACAGTGTTTCAGGTGAAACAAAAATATTACTCTGGAGTATGTCTTTCATCTTGTAATCATCTCCCCAGGAAATGAAACCATGTGCATCAGCCTTAACGCATCACACCGGTACTTTGTTCTGTAAAAGCTGCAGCTTTTTTTTCTCAGTGTATATTAACTCCATGAACTGCCTCAAGAAAAATACTTCCCTGGCTTGGACTCCATGAATGCTTTTTTTCTCTTACACCCTCTTTACTTGCCTAATAGAAGAGATGATAGCACTTCTTTTCTTCACTGTGGGAACTTTGTTAGTGTTTTTAGGGATAATTGTGTTTTTCCTCAGTTAAATTTCCCTATTCTACATGGAGTCACATCTTCCTTCCTCTTGATTAAGGCAGGCCAGCCTGGAAACTCCCTGATCTAATAAAATATGTTGATATGATTTTTAAGTGACAGATACAAACCTTCCACACAGCTGCCAATCTCCTGATCACATGGTATTCCCTGTGCATGCCAGTACAGAGAAAAGTCTGGGCTGAAAAAGGAATCTGGTGCCTCCAGATTCTGCAATCACTTGGTTAATTTTAGTCCAACCTGTACTGAACCATTTTTTCCTCAGATTGCTTTGCACCAAAGCTGTCTCCTGTCTGACTGTCAGGGAGGCGAAGCAGCCTCTAAACCATAAAGGGTGAAAAAATCCCAACCCTTCTAATTTATATTTGGGTTAAAAAAGCTTCTTCCCTCGTGGCTCCTGCTGGTCCCAGCCATCTGAAGGTGAATTTTTTCTACGGAGGTCCTTCAAACACCTACAGGAAAACACTTGAACTTTGGATGTCACTGAGAGCTGGAGTGATGGTGATGTTTTTTGTGACAGCAGCGATGGAAAAGCCTTGATCAAAACTCAGGTGCATCCTCCTCTGTTACTACAAGGAAACACAAGCCTTACGTGCAGTATGGAAAGTGCAGAGGTGATTATTTTCCACGGTGGAACCATGAGATGGTTTGCCCAGTTTGCACCAGTCCCCAAGGATGTGCCATGGGGGGCTCAAACCAGCGCCCACTCTGTGCCACACAGACCCTGGCACAGCTCTGGAGCTGTGAGCCAAGAACTGTGGTGAGAAAGAGCAGCAAACAGCACAGAAGGCTCCGTTGGAGGTCACAGCTCGGCCTCCACTGCTAAACAACCGCGTGTGATGCAGACGAAAGGTGAGACGTTAAGTAGAAAGTGGGAATTGAAATTGTTTCTGAAAGCACCAACAAGGTGCAGCTGCACCGGGTACTTCCTTTTACCATGCTGGGCAGGATGTAGCAAATTATTTTGGAACTGCCTCCTTTTGAGAGGGAAAAAACAACCAACCAACCAAAAAAAGCTCTTTTTTTTTTTTTTTCTGGAAATGGGATTGGTGTTGAAATCTGCTTTCAGCAACTGGCAATCATTTTTCCTTGGGATGATAGAAATGGTTCTATAAACTAATTTTGTAGGAGTCTTGATAGCAGGATCACACTTGCACCCATGGACATGGAGCTGGCAGCAGAAGGCACCTGCAGAGGAAGCCCTGGTTCTGTGGAAGCAGGAATCCATGGGATGTGAAGAACAGCTGGTACTGAAGAGTCCACAAAGAAAAACAGCCCATTTTGGGGTGAATCTGGAGCTCCCTGGGACCCTCTGAGCAAACACCCAAACCCACATGAGCTCATCAGGGACTGGGGCAGCAAGTCCCAACAGCAAAATCTAAACATTTTCCAGGATAGGGGAATAAAAACACACAGTACAGGAGAAAACCCCATTCTTCCATCAATATCCCCCTCCAAATAGAGCACAAGAGGGATCTCAGAGTTTTCCACACTACCGTGGGATCTTGTGTAGGATAAAGAAATCATCACCCACCTGTTTCCTCCACCTCAGCCCAAAGTCAGACAGATTAGCAGGGCTTAATATAATCAATTAGGAGAGAGGAGTGATTTTCTCCCTAAAATGTAGCTGAAATTTTTGATTTCATGAAAGTTTAGGTTGCCAGATCTTTCTTTTTCAATGCTTCTTTTATGTCGCCACCTCATTTTCACTGCCACCCATTGTTTGTTCTCGGCATTTGATGTGGTTTATTACTCAGAACCAGAGCTAATACATATTCAGCAGTTCATGTTCTGTACTTTGGAGAAAGGACAAGTGATTCAGTGCCAGATTGAACTGTCTAACCCTCGGCTGGAGGGAGAAGCAGGTGGCCAGAGAACAAGACTTTCAAACAGGAAGCCGTGCGGTGCATCTCGCGGTGCTCGTCTTCACTCGGTAGCTTGAGGCACAACTTGAGTTTCAACCGTAGCCTGTCTCTTGTCAGAGAACCATGGAATGGTTTGGGTGGGAAGGACATTAAAGCTCATCCAGTTCCACCCCCTGCCATGGCAGGGACACCTTCTACTAGCCCAGTTTGCTCCAAACCCCGTCCAACCTGGCCTGGGACACTTCCAGGGATGGGGCAGCCACAGTTTCTCTGGGCACCCTGTGCCAGGGCCTCTTCACCCTCACAGGGAAGAATTTCTTCCATATACCCAACCTAAATTTCCCCTTTTCCACCTTAAAGCCATTCCCTCTTTTCCTGTCACTCCAGCTCATGATGAATTGTCCCTCTCTGGCTCCCTTGTGACCCCCTTCAGACACTGGAAGGTGCTGTGAGGTCTCCACACAACCCTCTCTTCTCCAGGCTGAACAGCCCCAACTTTCTCAGCCAGCTTTAAGCAGAAAAAAGCTGTCCTGGCAATTATTAAGGATTTTAATGGAAGTGCTGGTAGTGTTGGAGTTAATCTTGGAAAGGAAATTCATCACCCTAAGTTGGGAATCATCAGCTGTTTATGCAGTGTGACCAATTTGTTTGTATTTTTACTCTGTTAGTAAATCATTAGCTGTTTGTTACACCCATCTTTGTCATGGAGCTGCATTCATTTAGGCAATGCCGAAGGATTCCTCTGGATATGGCTGCAGGTCCAGGAACCTGTTTGAAGGCCATGGATGCTGATCTTCAGGAGGCCTCAGGTTCTTTGCCACATCCTCACAAAATGACTTCAGGCAAATATTTTAGCATTTCTGGGATATCTTTATTTATCAGGAAACCCTTACCCTGCCTCTGGTAGTTTTACTCACATAGTAAATCAAGATTATCAGCTGCTCCTCACATGTCTGAGAGCTATGGAGAAAAACTGATTTGTAAGTGAAAATTAGGATTATTGATTAGGCTTAACTGGTGAGAATCTATCCCATGGGAGCACTGGGAGTCCTACACTGACCAGACATTTCCTAGACTTGTTCCAAGCACCAGAGGTTCCACAAGAAGGTATAAGTTATGAGATATAATTACTCTTTTTAATTTATGTCTTTCTGTATTTCCAATTCACAGGAGCAACCCAAAATGCTGATTTCTATAAAAATAATAATTGTGAGTGGTGTGAATAAGTGTTTTCTTTTGAATCTTGGTTAGTAATTTCAGGAGACATTTGTACTGTATCATACTTTCATAATCTGTGGAAGGAAATTCTCTATCAAAGATAATTATCAGGCAGGTTAATTGTTTTTAAGGGTTACTTCACTGTGAATATCACTAAGTGTCCGTGACCAGTGAAGTTTCATGTCTCAACTTCATTTCTTCATCATTACTTGTTTCAGTAAAACTTTTAGGAAGATTGATACTGTTGTTTTATATAATTTTAATGCATTTTTTTCCTAAGATACTTCACTGTGCATAAGATTAGCATTTTTTTTCACTCCTGTGCTTTGTTTTACCTGCAGATGATGTGATTAAAGTGAAAGGTGAATACAGTGAAAGAGAGGAGAGTGCTTTAAATTCCGAGCCTATGGAAAACATGGAAGAATCCGAACTGCCTTACACATATCCCAGAGAATATAATGAATATGAGAGCATTAAACTGGAAAGACACTCGGGTTCATATGACAACGTCAGGCCAGCTAGTGGAAAGATGAATTGTGATATCTGTGGATTAGCCTGCATTAGCCTCAATGTCTTGATGGTTCATAAGCGTAGCCACACTGGTAAATATCCCTCTGTTGTTCTTGTAAGAGCTGGGGTACTGAAAGGATGATAATTTTTAATCTAGACTAGTTATTTTTAAAAAGGATATCAAAATCAGGGTTTCCTTGTTCTGTCCTTGACACCACATGTGATCTTTATCAAGTTACTCGCTGTTCTGTGCCTCACTTTACCCACCTTTCTTCTTATCGGGATTGAATATTATTAAAAGCAAGTTGGCGAGGCATTTTAAGAATTTTGGATGAAAGGCACTATGTAACTGCAGTATTTCTGGCACAAAGCAAAAGTTAATTTGGTTTTGTGCTGCCATTTTCAGTCTGTGTATAAATTTCTCTCTGTGCTATACTTTGGCAACAAACCAATGAGCATCTTAAGTTTCAGCCTGCAGTAAGATAAGATTTTTTTTTTTTTTCTTCTTCTAAAAATTGCTGGCTTGTTGGAATCAGCCTCCTCCGGAGCGCTTCTTTCCATGGAAGAACTGTGCAGTGTTTTCCATAGCCCTACATATGCTACGAGCAGCTCTGACACCAGAGCTGCACCTCCCTCCCACTGAAGTCACACTCTGTGTGTTTCTATAGAAAGAAATCGATCCAGTATCTCATTCTTTCCTCTTCCAAAAAGGCAGAGGACAGCATGATACCCACGTAACCATTAAATGTCCTTTTCTGTATGTCATTTTAAGGTGAACGGCCATTCCAGTGTAATCAGTGCGGAGCTTCCTTTACTCAGAAGGGAAACCTCCTCCGCCACATTAAACTACACACAGGGGAAAAACCTTTTAAGTGTCACCTGTGCAGTTATGCCTGCCAAAGGAGGGATGCGCTTACGGGTCACTTAAGGACACATTCTGGTAAGTGACTTCACAGGCACTCCATGTGTTTTGGATGTGTGTCACTGGGACACTCGGTGTGGAAAAGACAGTCAGCAAGGTTTGCTCAGCCTGTGAAAGGGTCAACATGGAGCAGTGACCACTCACTGGTGCTCCCGGAACCAACTCGGGACTGGTTCTGCTCTTGGTGCAGAGAGAGGGGCCAGGGGAACCCATGTCACAGCCCACAAAGCTGCTTGCACAAATAACTCCATGGTGTTTTTACAGAATCACAGAATCATTTTGGTCAGAAAAGACCTCCAAGGTCATCAAGCCCAGCCTTTGACCCATCAACACCTTGTCAGCTCATTTTCATATGAGTGGAGCTGGCTATGCCAGCAAGCTCTGAACTTGAGGAGAGTGTGAGATGCTTTGCTGGGAATTCCTCCCATCCCATTCTGAGCTGTGAGGAAACCTCCAGGAGCATAATCCCAGGCAGATGACTCTATTGCCACCTCACCGTGGTGTAGTGCCTTTCATCTGAATCTCTTAAAATGCTCAACAGATGTTTCTTCTCAAGCCTGGTAGGGTGTTCTCTCCATTTTACAGATGGGGAAATGGAGGCACAGAGCTGAGGTGACTTGGATAACAAGCCAGGTATAATTTGATCTTAGCTGCCCCAGTTCTGCAAGAGCCAGGTTGTGCTTGCCCTTGAATTTGTCTGTGTCCTGTGTTCTACATGGGCTCAGAGAGAAAACCTTGATTCTAAATGATAGATGTAATCTCTCCACTGCACTGCACAGAAAAAAGTTCAACCTCACAAAGAATCAAAGTCAAAAATGAGCTTATCTGCCAAGGATAAATGAGATTCTGATTTAATCAAGACCAGCAGTGCGGTGCTGTCCCCCACCAGCACAATGCTAAAACCATCACGCTTCAAGCAAGACAGTGTTTTAGTGGTTTCTTGCGGTTATTTTCATTATTTTGTTATTTCTTTTTCTAGTGGAGAAGCCTTACAAATGTGAGTTTTGTGGAAGGAGCTACAAGCAGAGGAGCTCGTTAGAGGAGCACAAGGAGCGGTGCCGGACTTACCTGCAGAACGCTGGCATGTGTGAGGCTGGTGAGTTTATCACATTACAGTGGTTTTGGGGTTTTGGTACATTACAGGGCTTACAAAAGGGCATCTGGTGAGCTGTTAACCCACAGCCTGAGAACAGCTTTTCCTACACTCCTTTTCAGTAACCTGAGGGACTATAACGTTCTAAAGGGGCCGGTTCATCACAGCCCTCAGGCAGGTAGTTAGAGAGTGCTTTTATTTTAATCACTTTTTTTCTTTCTCAGTTACTTTGTGTAAAATATCTAAAATACCTTGTACCCAGCATTTCTGGAGGTGATGCTCAGTGAGTTAAATTATTCCTACATTAATGCTGTTTCGTGGCTCGTTTTACAGGATGAGTTGTTGACAACCGTTGTTCCTGTCTTGGTGTGTTTGATGATGCCTTTACTTTAGAATAAGAACTGTTAGAATTTGCAGCAATTTTAGTAGCCTGGATCCAGGGCATGAAAAGGGAGTGGTATCCCAAAACTCACTGACAGATCAGCTTAGGAGGGAGTGAGAGCTAAAGGGTTGCTTTGAGTATAGAGCTGCCTTTGGAAAAGATAAAATGAATCAAAACATGTTTTTTTCTCATTTTCCACTTTACATCCTCAGTGCTGCAGCTCCAAAATACTTTGGTGAAAAGTAACCACCATAATCTTTGTCCCTGATTTACCTGAACCCTTCAAATCCTAAAATGAATTGTGTGATTTGAGTCTCACAATACACCAGTAAGTCAGGAAAGAATTGCTCTTCCCATTCAGAGTCAGGGAGTGGCTGTGACCTCCCAAAGGATTCTATGACTGATCTAAGCAGAGCTGAGGCTACAATTTCAGAATTCAGGCTCCCATCTTTTGCTGTGCAGCCTTGAAAAACCACCAAATAATGGAAACATGGAATCAAAGAGGGTTTGGGTTGGAAAGGACCTTGAAGATCATCCAGTGCCACCCCCTGCCATGGGCAGGGACACCTTCCACTAGCCCAGGTTGCTCCAAGCCCTGTCCAACCTGGCCTTGGACACTTCCAGGGATGGGGCAGCCACAGCTTCTCTGAGCAACCTGTGCCAGGGCCTCACTGCCCTTACAGGGAGGAATTTCCTCCTAATAACTCTATCAAAAACAGTAAGGACAAGATTCTGCAGGAATCATCACAAACCAGTCCTGAAAATCAGTGTGAAGAGCCACATGTGATGATATGTGATGGTATGTGATGATAACCTTGGGTACAAGAATCCCTGTGCTGTGCAGAGTGAGTAGGTTGATGTTTCAGGCTTTGTGACACATGCAGGAAATCTCCCAAAGAACAATGATTTAACAAAATGTTTCATAGAGGTTTTCAATAGTTTTATGGTTTTTGGAGGGCTCTCTTCTTGTCAGCAAATGACATATTTCTTGGAGCATTAGTAAAAGTAACTGGTTATCAGCACATCAGCAATTTTGGCTCTCGTGAGAACCCTTACACATTGTAACTGTGGTTTGTGTTACAGTACACACTCCCATGATGGCAATCACCCAACATGTCCACCCGTGAAAATGGAAAACATGAGACCTGCTGCAGGTTTCTGCTTTGAGATAATTCTCATGGTTTAGATGCATTTCAGAATAGCAACATTTCACCCCTTATCCTGAGCCTGAGGTGCAATCCTTGCTGCAGAAGTGCAGAGAGCCTTAACTGGTCACAGGGAATGCAAATTCCCAGTGTGCCAAGAGGTGGCTGCTCCCCTGCCTTGGAGACCTTCACACCCTTATAAATATTGCAGTGTTTTTTAGGGAAGTAGGAAATTGTATGAAAAATGGGAACTCCTGGGGCATTTCCATCCAATTCCCTGGTATCAACAGGATGTTGGGTGGCAGAACCAGGGAGAGAGAAAGCTGGAAAGACTCTCAGGAGGTCATTTACTATGTTCAGTTTATTTTTTTTCCCTAAGTATAGCACTTTGCATTTGTGTTTAACAAACATCCTCCTGCCATTACTGACCCTTTCCCTACTTCTCTGCATCTCTTTGAATTTTGGTGTTTTTCTGAATTTCTCGCAAGCTTCTCAGCCTGGTCTGGTGGAAGGTGTCCCTGTCCGTGGCAGGAACGTGGAACTGGATGAGCTTTAAGGTCCCTTCCAACTCAAACCATTCCACAGTTCTATGATTCTCACATGGAGCCATCTTTAGACACAAAAGTGCTCTACATGCCATCATCCCTAACTGATTAAAATATTTAAAAGCATCAGGACCACAGCAACCATTCTAGTTGCTTTTTAGTGCCAGGCTTGCATGTTCCAAATGTGGAAATATTTCTAAAAGAAAAGTTTAATGTGACAATACAGTTGGAGCATTGTCCCTGATAACCATCTCTCTCACATTGTTCTCATTGCACAATCACCCAGTTCTGTTCCACTCTCCCTTCTTGAGTGACCACACAGAGATGCTACAGGAAGCAATGCCTCTAATTTCAGCTCAGCTTTGTACTTGAGGGGTTTGCTAACGATATCTGCACATTCTAAAAATTCTTCTCACATTGGTTGGTGTGGCAGAAACCACACTATGGGAACAGCTCAGTGCAGGGTGAGTGTTGGTGTGTGCTTGGGGCTGGGAGAGCATCCGCTCTCTCTCCAGCTACAGGGTGACATGGTGGCCCAGAGATGGATGTCCCATCCCTGGAAGTGTTCAAAGCTGGGTTGGACAGGGCTTGGAACCACCTGGTCTAGTGGGAGATGTCCCTGCCCATGGCAGGGAGGTGGTACCAGATGATTCTTAAGGTCCCTCCCAACACAAACCACTCAGTGAACCCAAGATGGCCAGGGGACAGCGCTGTTTGGAGAGGCAGCTCCTCACCCAGCACTCACACGACAACATAAGGACTCCTTCATAATGGACAATTCACATTGGCAGGAAAATGGTCCTCTGGAAGTGTTTTATATAGGCAGGGTTACACCTGAGATGCACACTGAGATGGGCAGCAGTGCTGGGAGCAGCACAGAGACCTCTCAGGGGGGTCAGGGAAGACCATTCTCTGCCCTGGTGCTGGCTGAGCAGGAGAGGGGCACCCAGCTTTAAAAGTGGTGAGATCCATCCCATCTTTACACCATATAAAATTCCATGCTTAGGAGCTCAAATTCCCATGTAATTCCAGAGTCACAGATCAGATCTGACCAAAAGGGATAAGGTGATTTATTTGGGCTGCAGAGTTTCTTTCAGCACCCTCAGAGTTGTTTTGCTTTCTGGCCCTGCAGTTGAGCCATCAGAGCCCTGAGCCTGCAGGATATCCTGAGATCCCAGACTGCTGTACATTCAGTGCTTTGGAAGTCAGGATTCTCTGTATTTGTTTTTTCTCAGTGTAATTTTGAGCAAAGCACTTGACCATTTCAGTTAGCCCAGTCTGAATTTTATTTTTAGATACACGTTATAGTGAGATAATTAGTTCTTTAAATCACGATGTGCAGTGGAATCATCCAGAGGGAGGATAACTGAAGGGGGACACAGGGCGTGATTACTTCTATGTTTGAGAAGCCTTTAGAGAATTTGGAGTGATTAAAAAAAGGTTTCCTAAATGCTAAATATTATTCTTGGATTGTTTAATAAGTGATCCAGAAGAAAAAGTTGGATGAGATAATTTTCAGTTAGTTTCTGGGTACAGAGAGCAGTGCTGTGGGTGAGAACCTGTATAACCACCTTCATCTTACTGGGAGCAGACACTGTTTCCCTAAGGCCAGGTTGTGAAAATGTCATCAAAGACCTTTTGTGGTCCATAAATATTATTTTTTCTTTAAAAAAAAACAGCCAGTAGCAAGGAGTCAAAAATTTTAATGTGAAAGCAAAGACCCTCAGCATTAAAATAAAAGGGCAGAGAACCATGAAGCTGGGAGGTTGATTCTACAGAAGTCCCAGAACGTGTTATGTAGGTCAATAGTTTCTGTCTCTGCAGATCTCCTCTGAGGAAAGACTCTGTTATCCCTGCAGGAAGCCCTTGTCTGCCCTCCTGACATTAATTTAACAATTAAAGTTCCCTTGGTGGCACATAAATAATGTTGACAAGTCATCCCTGATACTCTACATACAGCTTCCAGTGTGCTCCTGGGGCTGGGAGGGCCGAGAGCAGCTCTGTGCTGAGTCCTGTCAGGATAGGGAAAAAGACTCTGAAAATGTGGAATTAAAGCTTTACTAAAGCAACCCATGGGTCCTCAGGGTGCAACTCCTGGAGGTAAAGACTGAGAAAAAGAGGAACTAGAACAACAAAATCAAAAAAACAAAGAACTGGTAGGGACCAGGGAGCTGCTGTTATGATATGGGTGAATTGTGTTTTGTTTTGGTTTGGTTTTTTTTACAAAGAAAAAAGTACATTTTTGACTGCACAGCACTGTTTGTATTATTTTGTACAGTTGGAGTTTTTAAAATTTAGATTACTGTTGTTAATGACTTGTGCAACGATCCAGTCAAGATCATGAGGTTTTGGGGCTGGGGGTAGTTCAAACCTTGGACTACAGTCATCTAAGGTTAATACAAAGAACTCAGGATGCATATTCCAGGCTTTGGAGCACGACAATTAAACAGAAGTCCTGAAATTAAAAATCCTATAATTTTCAAGACCAAACTGGAGCTTCTGGCCCAAGCCCAAGCAGGTGATTACACTCTGCCTCCCTCCCTTCCCCTCAGAGTGTCACCTTAACCTGTTGTTTGGTCTCACTCTGTGCAGCTCTTACATCGTGTCTGGGTATTTCCTGCTGGGAGCAGGGATGAATATATTTATGAGAGCCTCCAAACACGCTGGAGTAATTTGGAATAAAACTGAGACTACAAGAGCAGTGTGTTATTACCTTCAAGGCACTTCATGCCCTGCACAGGGCTGGTTGTCACGTACATCCCGAGGTCCCAGGACTGTGACCGAGTGGAGCCAGGCCCTGTTATCCCATCCTCCCTGACTCATATTCGTAGCCGGTGTTTGTGGCACCGAGTACCTCTGAAACACTTTACGTTTTCAAACTGCTGAACAAACATGAACAAATAGTTCTGGCTGAGGTTTGGTGAGTCATGGTTTGTGCTGACTGAAACTCGTGTTATCAGGAGCAGCACTGACAAACAGGTACAGAGGACGGACTGAAACGCTCAGGGAAAGGCTGCACAGAGCTGGGAAGGATGAAGCTGCACTTTCAGCACTTGCTCTACTGGGCAAACAGAAATTTAAGTCTGATACTCAATAAATCTGCATTTAGCAGGATTAAAGTGATACCAAAGTGTTCTTATTACTTTCCTTTGGCACTGCTTGTCTCTTATTTAGGTTATGCTTCGTATATTCAGGGAGACCTCATTTTGGCCTTCCAGTGCCTTAAGGGGTTTATAAAAAAGAGGCAGAAGGACTTTTTTATACAGGCAGAGAGTGACAGGACAAGTGACAATGCTTTTAGACTGCCAGAGGGCAGGGTTTGATGGCATGTTAAGAAGAAATTCTTCCCTGTGAGGGTGGGGAGGCCCTGGCACAGGGTGCCCAGAGAAGCTGTGGCTGCCCCATCCCTGGAAATGTCCAAGACCAGGCTGGATGGAGCTTGGAGCAACCTGGGCTAGTAGAAGGTGTCCCTGCCCATGGCAGGGGGTGGCACTGGATGATCTTCAAGCTCCCTTCCAACTGAAATCATTCCATGATTCCATGATTCTATATTCAGACATGTTGGTGTATGTACAGTAACACAGCAACCAGGACTCTTTCACAGTGAGATCCAACCTTTTATACTACCTCGGGAAAGCAAATCAGCCTCTTTGTCCTCAGCTTGGAGATCCCAACTCCTACAGCCTTGGGCAGTCCATTAAGGTGTGTCCACTTCTCAGCACAGTGATCCCTGCCACCAGTACTCTTAGCAACGAGTTTACTCTTTATCATAAATTTTGATATAAAAGTGCCATTCCAGATGGGTGTTGTTGAGGTGTGAGCAGGGTTTGGGGGGAAGCCACAGCAGTTACGATCAGTATTAGTGTGGTAGTAGCGATATGAGGTGGCAGCTCTCCAGCTCAAGGCCTCTGCAGCCTCCAGGAGCTGAGAGCAAGCACAGCTTCTGTGCGGTGCTGGGCACTGCTCAGCACAGCTGAGGAGAGCTCTGGAAAACTGGAAGAGCCTTAAGTGGCCCAGTCCCAAGGGAGTCATCACAGGGCACAGGTACTTTTCCAAAAATTAGAAATCTGGGAGGTTGTAACAAGCTTTAAAACACAGAGAAAACATTCATAGTTAGTTTTAGCTGTAGCATTTATGAAAAATTACTAAGTGACAGTAACACCTGGGAAGAAAAAGAGTTAGAAATTTTGAATTTTGCAAGGTTTTATCGCTTTTATTTTACTGGAACACTGATATAGATCATACAACTTTCTTAGTGATTCGTTAAGACATCTATGACTGATATCTGAAAAATGCAGCAAGAGGACTGTCTCCTCCTGCAGCTCAAAGCACTGTGTGAGTGTGCAGGTGTCACCCAGCCTTACTCAGAATAAAAAAGAAAGGCCAGCAGAGCTTCTCTCTCCATCTGCAACTTAACCAACCTTCCAGCCAGTTCATTTACTTCCTCTCACTGGCGACAGCGCTGGTTTGTGCTCCCCCCCGAGTGAGCTCAGGGCTGTGCTGCCACTGACCACAACGGGTGCCCGGAGAGCAGGAACGACAGAAAAAGCAAAACCAACTTTGCATTATATCTCCAAACTGTTTCCTCCAGTTATGTGGCCAACTGGAGATTAAACCAGTCAACTCTTCCTTTTTTTTTAATCTTTTTTTTATCCCCTTTTCACCTACGTGTTGTGTTTTTTTTCTCTTTTTTCCCTTCCTTTTTGCATTTTCCAACCTAGCCAGCGTGGAGGCAAGGCACATCAAGGCAGAGATGGGGACTGAAAGAGCCCTTGTGCTGGACAGGCTAGCGAGCAACGTGGCAAAGAGAAAAAGCTCAATGCCTCAGAAATTTATTGGTAAGAACAAAACCCCTTTTCATCTGCAACAGTTAAATACGTGCGGGTCGGTAACAAACAGTACAATGGCTCTGCTTCTTTTAAATATCCTGCTCAAGCTTAGCATCTAATACAAAAAAAATAAGTAACACTGATTTTTCTGATGGGGTTTTAGTGATTTGTTGTAGGGGGTTGATTAAAGTAAAAAGAATTTATTCTGTTGGCTGCTTAAACTGGGTGGAAGCTACTGTTGTGCCTTGTGTCTTTATGTAGGTGATTTATAAATGCATTTTATGAGTTTCCACGTGCCATTTCTGTACCTATGTATTTGAAATGATCTCTGCTAGGATCTAGAACAGGTAAAGAACAGGAAGGTTAATGTTTTCTCAGCAGGAGCTGAAGATTCCTGCAGGATTCATGTGTGGAATAAGGCCTAAAGACAGAAAAGTATTGGATTTCTCTTAGTCATCCTCCTAAATTTGTCTATGGTTAAAAAATATCAAATCCTTTCTTGTGGTAATTTAAGCAAGCAGATGTCTCCATAGTATTTTCTCTTCATTTAATTGTACATGATCAGAGTTTTGCATGTTGGGGATCTTAAATACTAGTTGTGCAGGTTCTGGGTTTCAGCGAACACCTGATCTTCTTGGCCAGTCTTATTTCATCAACCTGCCTTGAAAGAAAATAAAATGCAACCCTGTGTCCTAAGGAAAACCCTTAGTCAGCAGTTATATAATATTGAAGCCTTATTTGTGCTGTTTGTAGGGTTATATAAGGTAACAAGTGCTGCTTTTTTTTTTTTATGGCTTAATATAAAGTTCACCTTCCGAGTGGGGCCCACGTGGGGAGGGAGAGATGTGGGCTGGGAGAGCAGGCAGGGCTCCCACAGCTGCTGCAGCCAAAGCCCTGGCACGGGCAGCACCAGGTCCAGAGCCAGGTAAGGGTGTGCAGCCAGGTCCAGAGCCAGGTAAGGGTGTGCAGCTGGATCCATCCTAGACAAAGGTGTGCAGCTGGATCCATCCAGGTAAAGTTGTGCAGCTGGATCCATCCCAGAGAAAGGTGTGCAGCTGGATCCATCCCAGATAAAGGTGTGCAGCTGGATCCATCCAGGTAAAGCTGTGTAGCTGGATCCATCCCAGATAAAGTTGTGCAGCTGGATCTATCCCAGATAAAACTGTGCAGCTGGATCCATCCAGATAAAACTGTGCAGCTGGATCCATCCAGGTAAAGGTGTGCAGCTGGATCCATCCACACAGGAAACCAACTCAGTTTTTGAAGGTAATGGAGCTCTTAGTGGCTTTGGTGGGTAGCACTGGGCTTTCATCTATGAAAACTGGTCTCATTTATTTATTTATTTTACATTAGTGTGGCTTTCTGAAGGTGACCTCGTTGCACAGCCACACCAGCACACTCCACCTGAGTGCCTTTTGTGCTCAGGACTGAAACTGAGCCTGTGAGGCTCGGCCCTTACGCGTCGTGCTGTGATTCAAAAACCAATACTAATGCAAATGGGTTTGTAATTCTTTAGCTTCCTCTATTTTAGCATTTTTTCAACTCTCTCATGGTGCAATCACCACCAGTTTGACCTTTATATATTTTATTAAACACGCCTGCAGCAGGATGCACCCCCTCAGTATGAAGAACTAGCGGGTTTGGGGTTTCCTTTGTGAGCCAATGAGTTCCTGTGTGGCCCAGATCCTTTAGGATTTGTGCTGGTGCTGGATGGCCCGAACTGACACTGCACACAAAGGTGATTGTGTCGAGAAGCTGGAGAACCCATCACAGTTCACCTAAAGGCACAAAATAACCAATTTTTGAAACTTGCTGTTTTTCTAGGACTTCTGTGATTGTTCTTGTTAAATTACATGGTAAAACATTCCCCCCTTGGTCTCTTATATCCCTGGGAAGGATATTTTCAGGAGCAGGTTGTCCGACCTTGGTCTGACTCCTGTGCCTTTCTGACCTGTCCTTGTCAGAGCTCGGATCTGCCAGGCCAGCGTGGGGATTCCTTGGGAAATGTGGGAATGAGTGCTGATGTCTCATTTAGTCAGGAAGCAGGGACAGGGATATACACTAACAAGGCATCTTTGTTTGGCTCGTTTCTCTGAATGAAGTCTATTGATCGGAAGAAAAACCCCTTTATTTTAATTGGAGGGCTCTGCAGAGATTCAGACAAGCACTAGGAGTCTTGCCCACTTTCTTTTTCACATTTCCATCCCCAGTAGCTGCCTCGTGTGCACCAGTACAAGTCCCACACAAGGGCAGGGACCACCAGCCCCCGCACTTGACTCTTCACCTCTGCACCAGGCCCCTCTTCAGAGCCTTTTCCTGGGGGGACCTTAAAATCCACCAGGACAGTGGAATCACAGAGCACTGTGAGACTCTCAGTGATTTTCAGGAGTTGGACTCGATGGTCCTGATGGGTCACTTCCAGCTCAGGATATTCCACAATCCTATGATCATACATCGTGGGTTTTATGTCTTACTTTACCACAGTGAATCCTAACACCAAAACTTTTATGCAGTCCTGTCTTTTTTGCTTTTGTTGCCTTTTTTTTTAATTTTTAAATTTCCCATTTATTCACATCTTTCACTTGCCTGGAGCTGGTTTTATGAGTCACCCAAAAGTACTGCGGCATTTTGTTTCCTTCCATGTGAAGCTGGATGGCGAGTGCTGCTGAGGGCTGGAAGCAGTTACACTCTTGTGGTTCGTTAACCTTTTGGAGTGTTCTATAAGAGAAACGTGAGCTCCTGGTTTTCTGCCTCTGCAGTGAAACCCCACGAGTTTCATACACATTGAGTCACGGTGTTGACAGGTGACTGATAAACATCTGCACCAGTCGAGTTACCGTAACTAAGAGATTCGTGGATCTAATGTTTGCGAGTCCCTTGCACGTGAAACCTTTCATCTGGTCTTTTTTTTGGTATTTTTTTAAGCGATGAACAAGTTTATGGTTTTAGTAACCACAAAATTCAGTTACTTATTTCTAGACATTCACCCCCAAAATGCCTTTAGTGCTTTTGGGGTGCAGTTTATTTCCTCCTTGCAGCTGGCACAGAGAACAGGAGTTGCACTGTGCTGCCCAGAGAGGTGTGAGCAGAATTTCAGGTGCACTGTCCTCCATTTCTGTCCAGTCCAGAGCTTTCCAAGCCCCAGAACACTCAGAGGAAAACATTTTTCTTTCCCTAACCCCATATCAAGTGACCCTAAATGTGTGGGGGGGTTATATCTATATTTATATCTGCCAGTATTAGATTACCTGAATACCTGTGTAGAGGTCCAAGAAGCCAGGTGAGGTGCAGAGGAAGCTGTAGTTGTCAAAGGACAGTGGAGATAACTGACTTCAGTGTCCAAGGAGTTGTCGAAGATGAGTCTCTCAGAAAGTACCCTCACCACCTCCTCTACTAGACTGGTCTGCTTCTAAGCCTGAGGTTTAAGAAAATATAAAAACCAAAAAAACCCACCCAAAAGCTACTTGTGTCTAAGAACAGCGTCTTTCAGCAGAGAAATATCATGCCCCTTCACTTCCCAGAGACCCTTTAGAGCAGTTACCAAGGGGTTTAAATAGTTCTTCACCCACCTAAGGAATTATCACCTCTCATCTCTTGCAGGTGAGAAACGACCCAGCTTCGATGTCAATTACAACACCAGCTTCCTGTACGAGAAGGAGAGCGAGATGATGCACGGGCGCATGATGGACCAGGCCATCAACAACGCCATCACCTACCTCGGGGCTGAGGCCCTGCGCCCACTCGTGCAGACCCCTCCGGCCCCCACGGCCGAGATGGTGCCGGTCATCAGCAGCCTGTACCCGCTGCCGCTGCCCCGCGCCGACGTCCCCAACGGCACCGCGCCGGAGGCCGACAAGAGCCACGGCCACCTCAGGGACAAGAGCCTGTCGTCCGACAGGGGCCTCTCCCCGAACAACAGCGGCCACGACTCCACAGACACTGACAGCAACCACGAGGAGAGGCCCAATCCCACCTTCCACCAGAGCCAGGTGATCCCGGCTCCGACCCGCAACGGCCTCCAGGCCTTGAAGGATTTCCCGAGGCCGTACGACATCATCAAGCCGCCCGCCATATGCCCGCGCGACGCCTTCAAGGTCATCAACAAGGAAGGGGAGGCCATCGGGGTGTACCGGTGCGACCACTGCCGCGTGCTCTTCCTGGATTACGTGATGTTCACCATCCACATGGGCTGCCACGGCTTCCGAGACCCCTTCGAGTGCAACGTCTGCGGCTACCGGAGCCACGACCGGTACGAGTTCTCCTCACACATAGCTCGGGGAGAGCACAGAGTGGTGCTCAAGTGAAGGGACCGCTTCTCCAAGGTCAAAGGCTGTGTTTTCAATCGGAGGGGAGGCTTGGTTGGTTGGGTTTTTAATTAGTATAATGAAATTTCTTGAGTATTTTTCTAGGCCAGTTTTAAGCGTGTCACAAGGAGGTGGCACCTTTTTAAATTCGTCTTTCCCAGTAATTCAGTGTTCTGTAGCATCTCTGCCTGGCTGCTGTGGTGAGTGGGACTGTGGGAAACACCAGAAGCAGAGACTGGTTTTGATATGAACTTTATTTTTGTGAAACTTCAGAGCCATTTAAGATGTTTTCAATTTTTAACTTGTGTTTGTTTTTATAGAGTTTGCTTTAAGTCAGCACAAAAGGTTTTCATGCCAATTCCCCTGCTCATTCAGGTGTATGGTCAGAGGAGTGTTGGAGGAGCTTTCCTAGTTATAATCCCAATGGCTCATCACCAAAACAAGGAAAATGAGGGCAGGAAAAGGGAGGGATTATTAATTCCTCCCTAGGGATTTTCACCTAAGCCCTAAGGAATGTGTGGCCCCACCACATTTTCATTTGTTTTACCCCACTGCTGGCTTTTTTTGAAGTCACTCAGTAAGAGGAAAATAAGAAACGAGACCTATTTGGGGTTGGGATTTTTTAACAATCCATATTTTTGGGATACCCAGCGAGGTCACTGGTTGGCTCATCCATGCAGGCTGGGGGAACTCCCGATTTTCATTGCTGGAAACTCCTCCTTTCTGATGGGTGCCGAGAACGAGGACGAAGCCGTGTTGTGTGTTGTGCCTCTGCCTTGCTCCCACGGCAGGACACGTGTCCCCACAGGGTGGCCCTGGCCAGCTGTGGACAGGTGAGAGCCCAGGCAGGTGTGTGAGAGCCACACCCTCACTGGGATGGCCCTCGGGGGGTGCTGCTCCACACCCCGAGCAGGTGCCATCCCTTTGAAGCTGGTTTTTACAGCAGCTCTTTGAATCTCCCCACGGCCCCGCAGCTGTGTCGGTGTCCCTGTGCTGGAGAGGGGTTTGGTAACGGCTTTGCTGAGTGAAGGTTTAGTCTTTGCAAAGTATTTTTGTATCCTGTAGTTAGGAGTGTTCTGATGGACTTTCTGCATCCCTTGTGTGGTTTGAGAGCTGTGTTGCTTTTGTGTTCATCCCTGGTGATCCAATCACTTCCCTGAGGGAAGGCTGGAGAGCTGAGGGGCAAGAAATACTGAAATTCATCCCTCCCTCTGAATTCTTTTGGCTCAATTACTTCCTCCCTGAATTTTAAGGTACAAAATAAGAAATTTATATTCATTTTTCCCACTAAGGGTGGGTCTGGAGAGGGATAAATCAGCCTGCAGTGTGCTTGAGTATCCAGAGTGCTGTGGAAGTGCTAATCCAGGATCCTGCTGTCCCTGGGGTTGAGGAGAACTCTTTTGCTGCTCTGTGTGGAGCTATAAAGCAGGTTTAGGATGTTTCCCAGTGCCCCATCATGAGAAAGGTGCATTTTGGCTCTCCCCCAGTGAACACTCATGTCACAGTGGGACCAATGCTCCTCCTGTGAGGGAGGCTGCAGTTCCACCAAGGATCAGCCCCAAGGGCCAAGCTCTTGGGTCCAGAAAAGGGAGGGAAAGGGAGGGGAAGGGAGCGAGAGAATTCCCAGAGAACAAAGAGAAGGTTCCACTGCTGCCCTGACATTTCTAAGTCCGACATTTTTAGGACATTGTGGTTGTCTTTATCAACTTCTAATTTTGTGACAAGCTTGCTTTTCAATGGCTTAGTTTTCAACACCAAAGAATTGTCAATAAATGAATAAAATATTTAAATAACGACGATGTGCTGACTTGAGGGCAGGCAAGGGCAGGTTCTTAAAGGAATCTGCAGAGAGATGCCTCCTGGAGCCATCCAAAAATCTTATTTTCCATACGTGGATTGGGTAATGGATTCATTTAAGAACCCACTTGACTTGTCCCTTCACACACCCCTGTCCCACAGTGCTGCCCTGGAGCTGCCAGCTTGGGAGGTGGGAATCACGTTGGGCCATGTCTGGAAGTTGAGGGGCTGTGTTGGTCCAGGGCAGGTCTCTGAGCTTGGGGGAGCTCTGGAAACCACCTCATTTGGGAAAACAGAGGGGAAAACCACTGGTACTGGTTGGGAGCCTGATTTATTCTGCTCCTGGCTTGGTTATTTTGGTTTGGAACAGGTTTGGAGCATTCTCCAGCGCCTTGGTGTGTCCATCTCGCTTGGTTCTTCATTTACTGATGAATTACACCCCAAGAGTGGGCAGGGGAGCCTCAGGGAAGGAGCTTTTAGCACCAAGAAATGAGTCTCTGCTGTTTAAAGGTTTATTGAAGTTTTAAAAATGTCAATAAACTCGTGTCCACTCAGCCATTAAAACAGAGCTGGGAAGTGACCAGCAGAGCTGGCTGAGGAGTGGGAATGAGCGCCGGGGCTGGAGCTGCCCGTCACCTCTGGGAGCTGTAAATCCCACAGGTGTGATGGAACCTGTGGGATTTACAGGTGAGCAGCACACCTGTGGCCGTGGAGCGTCCCCAGGGGGTGCCGAGCCGTGGTGGGGGCTGTGCTCAGCAGAACCAGTTACTCAGTGGAGTAACTGATACAGTCAGAGGTGTAAAATAACATCGTCTGCTCCTCTGACCGCTGGAAAATGGTGTTGGACACGGTTTTGGTTAATAGAGGAACGATTTAACCCGAGAGCTGCGGGGTGGAGGCAGCTCAGCCCCACGCTTGGGTTGTGGGGTGGGCTCGCGGTTCCCGGGGGGTGCCGGGGCCGTGCCGGAGCGCGTCAGCCAGATGGAAACATCCCGGCGGCGGAGGGTGCAGGCTCACACCAACCCCCCCGGCCCTTTTAGCACCTGCTTTACCAGGCTGACGTTGTTCGCGCTTGTTTCATTCCCCCCTGACACCTCCTGCCGCAAGAGCTGGACACGCTTGAGAAACAGAAACGAAAAAAAACGAGAAGAAAGTCAGAGGATCCTTTTTTTCTTTTCCCTTCACTTCCTTCCCAGCCCGGGTGCGACACAAGCACTGAGGGGTCTTTTCCCCTGCTGCTGCCGGGTGACTCCGAGGGCTGGGTGAGACAGAGGGGGCTCGGGGCTGGGGACAGCGAATCCCACGGCGTCTTCCCATCCCGGTTTGTCTCTTAATAAGAATTGGTTTGATCCAAAACCCCTCAGCCTTCTCCTGCCTGGAGCCAAACCCCTTTAAAGGCTTACAGAAACCTTCCGTTGGTGTTGTGACAGAGAGATCCTTATCTGCTGATAGCTGTAATCGTGATAGAGCACAGAGGAACTCGTTTCTCTTGTCGTCGTGTTGAAACACGCTTCTTAACGCACACAAAAACCCCATGAAACTCTTCCGGGTGCTGCGCTGCATCCTTGGAGCATCCCGGCCGGCTCCTGCTCCCGCGGGGAGCGGTCCGGCCCCCAAAACCCGGCGGTGCCGGGAGGGGACAGGGAGGACTGAGTCACTGCCACCACCCCCTCCGTGTCCCAATTCCCCACCGCGCACTGAGTCACGCTCCCCGCGCCGGCCCGGCGGGGACCCGGCGGCGTTTTCCCACCCTCCGCGTGGGCCGGGTTCCCAAATCCGGGGGGCAGGGGATGAGCAGAGCCCCCTGTGTGCTGGGAAGGGGCATTGAAGTGCCCCCAGCTCCAGGGCAGCTCTGCAGCCCCGGGGCTGTCACCGGGACACG
Organism: Aleadryas rufinucha; assembly: GCA_013397815.1. NCBI lineage: Eukaryota > Metazoa > Chordata > Aves > Passeriformes > Aleadryas > Aleadryas rufinucha. Next base: position 49,599 of record VZTH01005595.1, read on the forward strand.
CGGGTGCAGCACGAGCCGGGACAGGGCCGTGACTGTCACCGGGGCACCACGACGGGGGCAGCAGGTTTGTGTCACGCCTGATGCCCCCCTCGCTGCGCCGGGAGGGAAGTGAAGCCCCCGGGGAGCCGCCGAACCGGCCCCTCCAGCCCCTCCAGCCGGGTTATATCTGGCGCCACATTTGCATGGCAGCGAGTCGGCACCTGGCAGCGAAATCCTCGGGGGATCGAGGACACGGGGAGCGGCTGGCGACTGTCACACGCCGGCGACAGGAAAGTCCCAGCACACGATTGTTTTTTAGAAGAATCTACTTCCAACCCGCACGGCTCCGGCCCCTGCGGCAGCGCCTCCACCCCGGCACCCGCGGGACTGCGGCGATGGTGGGATGGGGGTGATAGTCCTGGGCTCCAAGCGGTGCTCCACGGCCACGGAGGATGCTCCGGGTGGGAGGTGATGCTCTTCAGCCTCACACATAACCCAGGTGCCCCCCACCGCTTGGGGATCCCCTCACCCACAGCAGCTCCCTGTTCCCCCCTCTCTCTGCCGGGACCGCTGTGAGCAGGGCTGGGGCTCTCACTGCTCCACCCAGACCCCACTGCCCCCACCCGCAGTGAGCGCTGGGGCTCATCCTGCTCCCCCCAGTTCCCCCAGTACCAGCCCCATTGCTGCTCCCCTGGGCACCGGGGGACACCGTGGGGCTGCGGGTGTATGAGGGGGGTCCTGTCCTCCCTCAGCATCGTTTCCCACAGCTGTGGCTTTGTGCCAGGGGCCCCTCCTTGTTGCTCCCCGGGGCCTGGCAGAATCGCCCCCACCCCCCCCCTCCTG
>VZTH01005596.1:0-18561 GCA_013397815.1 Aleadryas rufinucha
GCGGCGCGGCGCGGGGAGGAGGCGGGATGCTCCCTCAGCTGCCCCTGCCCCCGGGATGCTGACCCCCGCGCCCCCCCCGGAAAGGTGATTCCCTGCCCGGGGACTCCCCCCACGGGGATGCCCGCTGCGGCGGGGATCCCCGCGTCCCCCGGGGTCCTCGGGGATGGAGAAAGATCGCGTTGCCTCCATCTGGCCGTGGAGCCAGCCCCGCGGCAGGGCCCCAGGCGTTCGCAGAACCCCCCCCTTTTCCCCGCAGAGGCAACCAAAGATGCGCTCATTTTGGGGGCGGCTGCAGGGGACACGGGGGTTCCGCGATGCGCAGGGCCCGGGAGACGGGGATTCCTCTTTGCCCGATGGTTTTATGGAGCTGGGAGATTTGTGCCCGAGATTCCCTGCACACCTGAAGGAAAGGCATTAACATAGAGATAAACGGAGCACGCAGCGGCCGGGGAGACAAAGCCGCCTTTCATGCTCTGTTCCTGCTGCCTCTCGTTAATAAACAAATGCTTTTCCCTGCAGTGGCTTCCAGGAGGAGTCGCTTTAAGCTCCAAAAGGTGCTTGTTTGGGTTTATTTTCGAAGCTGATCCTGAAGCATCTGCACTCCCAAAGCCTCGCTGCCCAGACAGCACGGAAGGGAGCCGAGATGCTCAATTAGCAGCAGCAGCAGAGGATTTTGTGGTTGTTGTTGCACTGGATTCTGCATTGAAGGGGAGCGGCCATAGTCCCATCCCACGGAGGTGACCCGGAGGCGGGAGGGCTGGGCTCAGCCTGCTCCCAGGCGATGGCTCTGGGCACAGACTGCAATGGCCCCAGGGCCTTTAGAACCCCGGGGAAACCCCCCAGCAAACCTCCAGAGATGACAAGAGCTGGGTCTTTGAGCCCATCAGCGACAGCAAAGGAGCACAGATGGCAGGATCGGGATTTGCTTTCCATTTAACACAGCACAGCCAGAACCATCAGGAAAAATGGGAAGGGAGCAGAGCCGCTGTGCCCAGGCCAGCTCAGGCGTGGGGCGTAGCCTCTCCTCGTGTTTCCCCGGCTCGGGGCGGGAGCCAGCGCTGTCCCATCGCTGGCACACGAGGGCACAGCCCCGGCATACGCACCCAGGGCTCTGCAGCCGCGGGCGGCCGTGGCTCCGTGCTGCCAGCCAGGACCGCTGCTCTTCCCCTCTCTGGGAATGCTGACAGCTCTCTGAGCAGCGTTGCCATTGCAGGGCCGTGGTGCACACAGCGGGGCTCGGGGTCCGTTTACTTCTTGGACACATTTCCTCTTGCTAACCGTGATTCTCTGTGGCTTTTTGGTCTCAGATGTTTCTGAAGGCTTTCTCTTTTCCCCTGGTTGGTGACCGTGCAGAACTGCAGAGGAATGCAGGTGGAGGTAGAAGGGACCAGAAGTGTTTCCCACGGCAGAGGGAAGAACAGTATTTTAGATTCAGGAAGCTGCTCAGAGGAGCAGGGAAACCACCTGACTTCCCTCTTCTCTTGACACAAATCTCTGTGGAATTTCCCCTTTCCCTATCATTTTGCTCAGACAGCAACTGAGGTTCTGCCTGAGAAGGAAGGAGATATCCGATAGCATAATTCGATCTGGAGCTGGCCTGCTCTACCCTGCCCCTCACCAGAAAGGGCAGTTTCATGCCCAGACAGCTGAGTTGCCAATCCTTGTCTGCTTCTGCAGGCTGAAATCCCGCTGGGACCACAGTGCAAGATACCTGTGAGGCCTCGGGGGCAATTTTGAAAAATTAGGGTTTTCTTTGTCTCTGGGGCATTTTGGACTCTAGAACACTTAGCCTCAAAAGAGGGCACTGGTCACATCACCTTTTAGCAGTATTTTTCCTGCTGTTCAGCCTAACTCTTGTGGAATCAACTGGTTTTCATCACTTGAGACACTTGCTTTTCTCTTATCATTTCAGAAATGGTTTAGGAATAAATCCCCATCCCCCTTTTATGCTGTTTTTCCCATATAAATGGAAAATCATCATTCTCTATAGGTCCTTGGCATTTTGACATATGAAATAAAAAGGCAAGGCCCTTGATGCAGTCACCAGATTAACCTGAACACTGGCTTTGACAGAATGAAGCCTAAATAACATACTTTAAAAACATTTTCCTTCAATTGAAGACCACTGTTGGCAGAGAACCCAGGAGGTCTGCGGTCTGCTTTAATTTATCCAAAGCCCATCTCTCCCCTAACTCCCTGCTGTGAAAACCCATCATATTTGCCATCCTGGCAGAGAGATGGAGAATCTGAGCTCAGCCTGGATTCCACCCTTTCTTTAGGACCCCAGAGTTCTGCAGCACCATCAGAGGTTTTCATTCCTCAGGCAAGTGCTGTGGGGGCTGGTTTTTCTTTTGCCTCCTTTAATTTTGTTCCTGCAATTTCCCAGAGATGCCTGAAAACAAAGCACCTCTCAGGTCTCTCTTTCCCTCTGCCAAGGGAGCTCCTGGCCCAGGGCCCTGCCTGGTGCAGATGCCACACAGGGCAGTGTCCCAGTGTCCCTCCCTCCTTCAGGGAGCCCTGCAGCTCTTGTGCAAGGACAGATGTTGACCTCCCACAGCACAGGCAGGCAGACTGTCCCTCTTCAGCATCCTCCACAGCTTGCAGGTCCTCAGTCTCCTCCATGTCAGTTGAAGATGTGCTCCTGCAAATCCAGTGTGGGGCTTTTGGTATGAGGAGGAACACAGCACAGAGTCACAGAACACGCTGGGCTGGAAGGGACCTACCAGGATCATCCAGTTCAACTCCTGGCCCTGCACAGACACCCCAACAATCCCACCCTGTGCCTGGGAGCATTGTCCAAACACTCCTGGAGCTCTGGCAGCCTTGGGGCTGTGCCCATTCCCTGGGGAGCCTGGTCAGTGCCAGAGCCCCCTCTGGGGGAAGAACCTTTCCCTGATATCCAACCCAACACAGGTTCAGCCATTCCCTGGTGTTATCCAGCATGGGGCTGTACTAAACTCTTCCCCACTTCAGACAAGCCTCAGAACCATGCAAGGGTGTCCCCCCACCTCCCACAGCCCTTCCCAGCACCAGATCCATCCTGGTTCCCTGCAGGGACCCTGAAGCCCTGCTGGTGTGAAGACAGCAAATAGAGGAGACACCATCCCATACCCCAGCCAAGGGAACATTGCTTTCCCTCCCTATGGGATGTTCCTTCCCTGCAACAATCAGGTGTTTTACAAAAGCCCCACAAATGCCAGCAAATCCATTGCAGCCACTTTTTCCCATCTCCATGTCTTCTCTGCAAGGATTTGGCTTGTTCAGTGTGGGGATGCCCATGGAGAGCATCAGTGCCTGCCATGTGGGGCAGGAGGCAGCCCTTCACCAGGACACAGCAGACTCCTGGCTCCAGGGGGACACCACCACAGCCTCAGGTGAAATGAGAAAAGCAGGTGATAAATGATGAACACAGGAATTACATGGAAAAAGCAAAGCCCAGCACTCAATCTGAGCCTCCAACCTGGACATTGACTAAGCACAGAATCACAGAACGGCTTGGGTTAGAAGAGCCCTTAAAGATCATTAAATTCTCCACCCCTGCCACAGGCAGGGACATCTTCCACTACACCAGGCTGCTCAGGGGACCAGGGTCAAATAAGCCATATCTGCCAGTTCCTCCAGGGAGTGAAGAATCAGAATAGAGAGTGACCTCCAAAATCTCCTATGCCACTTGCCTTGCCAGGCTCCAATGAGCAGCATGGCTGCAGCAAAGGAAACCAAGACCCTTCTCAGAAGTCCTCCAGCAGCAATGCAACCATGGGCCTGTGGTAGCACAAATTCTTTCCCATGGGAATTTTTCTCTTCTTCTCCCTGTGTTCTATAAATAAAGATAAGGTTTGGATGTTATTGAAACTGTCTCTGGAAAGATGGGCAGTTCTACCTGGCCTATGGGCCTAGGGGGAGGTTTTGAATTGACCCAATCCGGAGAAACTTTTAAAAGTCTATATAAGTTTTAGAATTAAATAATAAAATCAGAATTCACCGATCCAGTCTGGTTCTTGCACTCGGCTAGCGCTCAACAGTGACATGGGCGTGGTGCTCTGTTGGCTTCCCCCTATCCTGCAGTGTTCCCACATCTCCTGCCTGTCAATGTCAACCTCCAGAGCAGGGGAAGGCAGAACTGAGGGGTGTAGCTGTAGGCACCAGTGCTGTCTCTCCCAGAAATGGACCATCCTGGCACAGAGGCCTGATCCAGCTACCCAATCTTCCCTGAGCTGGGAGAGCATCAACCTACTGCCATCCCATGGGATGCTCAACAGTCCAAAGAAAAGCTGAGAACATTTGCTGTAGGGAGAAGAAGCAGCACTTTATTATGATGAAACCCACCCCAAAAAACCTTTTGTCTCTTGGCACATGGTGATCAAAAGGAAAAAAAAAAATCAAGAGCAAGTGGTTTCCTTCACCTGGGAGAGAAGCTGTTAGGGTTCCCTCCAGCCCCTTTGTGACACATTCACCTAGGCACTAGGAAGGGAAAAAAAGCTACTCATCCTTCAAGGAAATGTGTGCCTCTTTTATTTGCTGCCCTCCCCGAGAAACTCATTCACTCCTTGTCCACCCACACGAACAGGAATGATGAATGGAAAACAAACCATAAACAATTCAGCCTTCCCTTTTTCCTCCCAGCCTTCCAATCAGATGTTGCAGCCCGTGCCTCAGCACCCAGATTGTGCCCCGTTGATCATTCCGATCGCGTGCCTTGGCTCGCTGCGCCGCTCACACGCTCCGTTCCCTGGATACAGACAGCTGCATCCAACACATTTGTCAGCAGCTCCAGCTCCAGGAGGGCTCCACACCACCCAGCGTGGAGGAGACAGGGGAGCCTCTGCAGGGCAGCACTGCCCACAGCCAGAGGATTCCTGTGGTGGGAATTCCAGAGGCGGACGCTGGCAGGGAGCTGATGATCAGCGAGGCAGCGCCTCTTGTCCCCCGGAAGGACAGCGGTGCCCAGGCACTGAGATGTGCCACCAGAAAGGTGACAAAATGGCACCAGTGGGAGCAATGCTCCCCACAGGATGGTGTATCCCAGCCTCCAGCCCACCAGTGAGAGACCCCTCCATCCCAGAGGTTCTCCCTGGACTGGATTTCTCTGCCAGCCACTCTGATGTTTCTCTCTCTCTCTCTCTCTCTCTCTCCCTTCTCTCCACACAACCTCCTTACACCGCCCTGTGTATTAAATAACAATTGCAGTCATACCAGGGCATCAGGTACGTCTGTGCACCTCTGAATTCCCTCCAAAGGTAAAGTCCCCTCCCACTTTTGTCTATTTTTTATATTTTCATGTGAAAATATGCTGAGTGGGTGTATGCCTTATTATATGTGTAGGAAACACAGGGAATGAGGACTTGAGGTACCACCACAGTAACAGAGAGGGACAAGGCTCTTTGGCTTTGCCCTTGATTCCCTGTTTAAATATAATTTGCCGCTGTTAGACAAGAGACCCTCTCCAAATGACTTCTGAGATCCAGGAGACCATTTCTGCAGCAACAAGTTACTGCTTGTAGGCAGCCTGTGGCTGGAAAATGCCCTTGATATTACAGAAAGGGTAATTTGTTTAATAGATCCAAATAAATAGGAAAGCCCAGGAGCTCGGGTGGCAGCATCTGAGCCCTGCACCGAGAGGTGCACAGACCTCACGGCAAGGCTAAATATAGGCCTCACAAACCAGAACAACAGAGCTTTTACTGAGGAGATAATCAAGCCCTGGAGGAAAGTACACAATATAAAGCTTAGATTTAAAATAAATGTGAAATGAGTTGGTGGATTCGGGACTAGTTCCTTATGGAAAAGTTTTCACATCAGAAAAAAAAAATTGCTTGATGAAATGGGCTCTTTAATTAGCAGTTTCAGCAAGAAGCCAGGAGGATTGGAGGGGTTCTGGAGCCTCATCCCCCACCTTTCCATCTTGTCCTTCGCGAGGAGAGCTGGGATCAGGGGAGGGATGGGCTGTCCCAGGCTGCTGCATGTAAGGAGCTGGAGCCCTGTTTGCTCTCCTTATGCTCTCCTGTTACCCTGCACTACCCCAAGAACATCCTGCACTATCCCAAGAACATCCTGCACTCTCCAAAGGCAACACCCAGGGCAGCAAGGGCTGAATCCAGGCAGGAAACCCACAGCCTGGGCCTGGGCACGGGACAGGTGCCCGTGGTTCCCTGCACACCAGCCTCTCACCCTGCACCCACCCGTGGCCAGGCTGCAGCCACCGGGACTTGCCTAAAACAGATTTCAGGGAGCAAAATCCTGAATGCAACATCCCAGCTGTGATGCCCAGGCAGGGAGGCTGGATCCCACCCACCAGGGCACACCATGGCACTGCCATGTCCTCACCCAGCTCTCCTTCAGCCAGCTAAAGGCATGCAAATTAAAAAATAAGAGCAAGTCGTTTTTGCTTTTCCTCCCTCATTCCTTCCTCGCTTCATCTCACACTGTAATCTTGTGCTTTGCAATTAAATTGTGTCTTTATGTCTCCTTTCCTCAATGAGTTAATGAAAATGATTTTTTCCTCCAAGGTGGAGTATGAATGTCTCACTCTGTGCTGAGCGTGAGAGCAAGACACAGGGCCCAGGAGGAACAGAAGCTCCTGCTTCCCCCAGGAGCGATGGGTTGGATCAGGCTCCTGAGCCCCTCCGAGCATCTGAGCCTCAAGTTTCAATTCTCAGCTCCATTTTCAGCTCCCTCTCCTCCTTGCAAAGCCTGTGCAACAGCAGTGGGAGGTTACAAATAGAGCAAGGCAGCTCATCTGCTGCATCTCACTCGTGTGATCCGTGGGCACGCACGTGCATGTGCTGGATCCTCCCTCCTCGGGCACTTCAAGACTCTCCCAGCGTTTCCAAGGCCACGCATCTTTCCCGGTCTGTAGCTCCCTCCTCAGCCCTTTGCTGTGCACGTCCTGGCTGGAGCTGAGGACACAGGCAGCACCACACGCATCTGCACTGGGATTAACCCTGCAGAGCCAGGGACGGCAATTTGTATTTCCTCATCCAAAATTCATCGCCTGGGAAGGCTGCCAGGCCGGCTCTGCCAAGACAGAGGCTTCAGTGGGAGCCTCTGCTTGCTACAGGACTGATGGGGGCACAGACATCACCAGTGCCTGCCTGCCCCAGGGGATGCTGCTCCTGCCTCTCTCCCCTCTCCCGAAGGCTGGATCACACACACAGATTCACTAGCTCGGGGACCAAAAGGAGAGATGATGGGAGGTGGTCTCGTTTAGTCCATCTGAGAGGAAGTTTAGGGCGGAGTTAATGGCCAAAAACGACCTGGAGAGCAGGTACAAAGGCAACAGAGCCAAAGTCTCCTCGGTGGGGCATGTCACACAGGGCAGTGGCCCTAGAGTGCAGCTTGGGATGCTGAGGGTGAATATCCAGGTGCTCTTTCTTTCCCAGGAGGTGGCGTGTCCCTAGGAGAGCACACAGCATGGGGGCAGGGGTATTGTTTGGGGTTGATGAGGCTAAGCCCAGTGAGGCCGTGTCATCCTGACCTGGTGCTGACAACAGTCATGGTGCAAGCAGGCACCAGCTGGAGCATCCCAGGGCTCCTATCCCACTGCCCCTTCTAGGACCCTGGGATATATGAGCTCTAACCAGTCTGGCAGGGCTGTTTCTGAGCCCCCAGCTAGTGGGAAAATGCTGGCTGCCCATGACACAACACACAGCACTGCGTGTTCCCCTTCCAGGAGTCACTGCTTCTGCAGGCAGGGAAGCTATGGGGACCTGAATGAGGGTCCCAGAGGAACTTCAGGGCAGGGGTCTGGCACAACCCTCCTGTTTTCCCAGGCTGGGGATGGCCAGGGAGCCAGCAGGAGCCTTGGCTCTGGTCTGAGGGGAGCAGTCTGTCCCTAGTGCCCCACAAAGCCCCGTGCACACCCCCTTCCTCAGGGACACTCCCTGGGCTGGGTGGGGGGGAGGTGGTGTGGGGGTTTCTCCAGTCTCAGTGAGAAATGCCCAACAGCAAAAGGCTTGATGAAATAGCTGTTTTAACAAGGCAGAGTAAAAAGAGAAATATCAAGGGCAAGTAAGCCTTGTGCCCCCTCAGATGCAGAGCACCCTGCATTCGTGCAGCATTGGGTGGACCCAGGATGGATTTTCCCCAGTGCTCCACATCCCTTCCCTGGAGAGAAGTTCTTCCTTTTTGGCTCCTCAAGCTATTACATATCCTTCTTTTTATTCTGTCCTATTAAGGCAGCTGTTCTATTATGCCATTTGCTGTCAGGCCTTTCATGCAGAGATGCAGAACTAAACCCCTCTCCCACCTCATCCCCCAGTGTGGAACAAGGACTCCCTCACAGGTGCCAGAGCCCCTTTCCTTCCCAGCCCCTGCACTGCTTTCCCCAGAAGAAGGGTCTGTGGCTGCTGTGCTGGCTGCAGACTGTCCCACAGCTCTCCAGCACAGCCAGTTTGCTAATGTTGCTCTTTTGTAAATAGTTTTCCTCTCTAGCACAAACCGGGTGCTCCACACCCCACAGTCTCTTACCTGCTCCATCCAGACCTTGTGGAGTCCCAGCACTGCACCTCCCCACCTGAACCTCATGGTATTTGCTGAGCAGCTGCAAAACAATTAATTGAATTTAATTATTGAGAGGATGTTCATGTCTCCTGCACACTTACACACCACCTTATCTCAATCACACCAGGGCTGGTCTATAATTCTCTTTTTAATGAGTTCCCAAAATATTCCCGTAAGCAATATCCTCAAACTGGCTCCTCTACCCAGACACTGTGAGAGGCTGAAACCATCCTAATGGTCCCTGGGGAGGGAGAAGGGCTCCTTGCTGTGCTGGGTGCATTCTGCATTGGCGCCAGGCAATCCCTGCTCTCCACAGCAGCAGGATTTAGGGGAGCCGTGGTTTTTTCCTCCTCCTGGTGTGATTCAGTCTCCTGTGCTCCTTCAGTCTCCTGCAGGGCTATTGCACAGCCCCATCCGAGACCTGTGGGTCTAAAAGCAGGCAACCAGCAGACAATCAGGGGGCCCACAGCTGATCCAAACCCACCCAGGTGCTGTGGGAGCTGCCATCACCCCTCTAGGCTTGGGCCACAAAAATGTCCCCTTCTCTAACACCAGGAGTCAGCCCAGCAAACACCACCCTATCCTACTCTGTCCTCCTCCAAGGAATTACCTCATAAAAGTGAAGCTGTTTCCCCTCTGACACCAAGCCAGAGTGGACCCTGCAGCCAATTTGCTCTGTGAGAAACCAGAGCATGGAAAAATTCAGTACCTTCATCATTTCACTCGTGGCATCTTTCAGGGAGACATAAAAAGATATTGCCTCCATGGTAAGGGTCTGATTTATGGACTAAAAGGTTTTCAATTAAGCACCTCTCCAGCAAAATCCAAAACACTGAGATGAGTTATGGGAAAACTTTTTCGAGCTGATAATCTCCAGATAAGCCAAGGAGAACAGGAATCCCAAATTTTCAAATCCCAGACCAGTCTTGACAGGACAAAAAATCCCACCCAGGGCCACGATGGTGCTCCAGAAAATACCCCCAGAGCAACTTTGAAAGAGATGTAGGCAAACGTTAAATCACCACTAAATAAACTTTGATACTTTGAGACATTCCCCTGCTACACTACAACATTTCTTAATGCTGCCCATGGGAAGTCACTCACAAAATATGAATAGTGCCCGACTCTTCCTTGTCACAGCACCCGTGTCGGGCTCACAGGGCTCTGCAGCTGTGAGCTGGGCCTCTCATCACCTCAGGGCTGGTAGGGATCGACCCCATCACCTCGTGAATGACAAGTGACTGCTGCCTTAAATAACCCCTCACAGTCCTTCTTCTTCTTGGCAAAGTTTCAAGTGAGAAGCCAAGTTGGCTTTTCTCTTCCTCGAGGTCCAGAAACCAATGGACCTTTAAAGGGAGGTATCACACCTACCTCCCATCAGTGGCAGCCCCCTCTCACCTCTCACAGGAGGATTGCAGAGCTGGCCATACCTCCATGTGTCAGCACAGCTGAGATCTTCCTTCCCCTTGAAGGACTGCTGTGACTTCCTACCAGGGAAAACACTGGAGCATGATTTAAAGAACAGCTTTGCCTTCCTGGAAAAGACAAGGACTGGGGGCTGGTGGATTCCTCCTCCAAGGTGTGGGGCAGGACACCTGGCTGGGCCACAGAAGGAGAGGGCAACTGGCAGTGTTGGAATACTTGAAGAATGGCTTCAAACACTCTTCCTGTTATCCCTTACTCCACAAAATCATACTCAGACATCATCTTGTATCTCCTCTAAACAGGCTTTGTTTGCCACCACAGCCAGTTGCTGTGAACAGCCCCTAATGAGATGCCTTGGTTGTTCTCATGTTTGCATAATGAGGAGTTTAGGAGTTACAAGCTATAAATTCTTCTGGACCAAAGCTCCCACATTCTCCACGCCAGGGCGAGAAGTATCTGTGTAAATAGGTTTGTTTACAGTCAGCCAAGTGTTTTCATCTCAGGGATCCAACCAGATTCCTGTCCTGATGGTGGGACTGCCAAGCAGCATCAGCACCATCTCCACCAGCCCTGGGCAGAGCAGTGGGTGCCCTGCTGGGATCTGTGCCCATCCCACAGGGCTGCAGGCTCCGTGTCCCACCTGAGGGCCCAGCCTGCTGAAGAAAGATCAAGCTCATGGCACACATCACCTCCCTCAGACAGAGCAAGACCAAGCACAGGGCTCGTGTGAAAACTCAGACCCGGCTCCAGGAGCTGTGCAAGCCTTCTTGGAAGGCAGCTGAACACAGGAAACACAGAAACCCCAGGGCTGAGAGATGCCAGAGACACGTGGCTGCTTTGGGTCTTGCTCAGTGATTTCTCTTTTTCTTCTGTTGCCACAACTCAGAAGGAGTTGCAGCCCATGACACCAGCCTGGCATTGCTCTGGGGGCAGAAACGGGCCCCTTCCTTCAGGTCAGGCACCCCTGGTAGCCCCAGGCTTGCCTCAGCTCTGGCCTGGCCACAGGGCACTGTGCATGGGCAAATGTATCCTGAGGAAGCCTCTGGCAAAGAGACACCAACTCTGGCACGTGCCCTGCAAGGGGGCAATTCACTGCTGGGGCTCAGACTGGTCCCCACCCCAAAATGGGACTGTCTGCCCCTGACAGTCTGACTCTCCTCTCCAGAGAGGGAATGCCAGAAAAATGAGAGATGGTCATTCCTTCTGGTGTTTTGAGGCAACAGTCCTGGGAGACAGGAGGAAATGCTGCTCCCCAAGGCGAGGGAGACGGGCTCCCTGCTGCCAGCAGCTTCTCCAAGCTCCTCAGCTGCTCTCTGCACCAGGTCCCCAGCACTGCTCTTGCCCAAAGGCACCCAGCAGCCACCCCTGGCTGTGCTCCTCCAGCCAGAGCTGCCACACAGCTCCCCAGATCCCCTCTGCCAGTGCCCAAATTGCCACACCAGGTGGCCAGGTGCCTGCAGCTGCTGTCCCCTGCAGCTCTGGGAAAATAAACAACTCCTCTATCACCTTCTCCTTGCTGCTCAGGCAGCCCTGCCCCTTCAGCAGCTCATCTGCCCTGGGAAAACCACTTGGCTTTCCACCCTGGGGTGGGACCTGAGGAAGGCAGAAGGTTCCCCCTACCCTCATGTGTCCCTGGCATGCAGGGTATGCCAGGGACACATGCAGACATGTGTCAGACATGCAGACCCTGACCAAGGGGCAGAGGAAAGGACACGAGTGGCAGGGACAGCACCAGGATTGCAGGAGCTGTCAGCTCACCCTGGCCACACAAAACACACAATCTCACCTGGAAAAGCTCTTTCCCTGTGCCCCCAATGGCAGTGACACCCCACAACTGATCTCTCACTGGGACCAGACACCTGTCTCTGGAAGAACAATGACTAACCTCCAGGAGGAGCTTTGAAGGGGGCAATTCCTGTCTCCTGGGTCTGCACAGCAGCTCCCATCCTCCCTGGGGAGCATGGACCTGCTCCCAGGGCAAATCCCTGCTCAGCCTCAGCACCAAGGCAGCTCTGCAAAGCACGGGGGATGAAACACTTCAAAACAAGCTTGGACCAGGGCCACAGCTGGACATGAGCCAGAAAGGGGCCAAGAGCACTGTGAGAAGAAAAGGTGTTTATAAACACCTCTCCAAGCCTCCTGCACAGCAAGATGAGCTGTGGAAATGTCTTTGGCTCCTTCCTGCTCATCTCTGGCTGGGCTCCACAAGAGCTTCCAGGACATGTTTTTGTCCATTTGTCTTAGAATTGGGAGGGAGGGGAGTTGGAAGAGTTTGAATTAAGCTCCAGTGCCTCTGCTCTCCTCCAGGTAGGTATCACTCTATTCCTGGGTTTATGTAGCATCCTTTAAGTTACTGCTTTAGATATCAGCTGTGCCTGCAGGGCTGCATTCACTCACACACACACACATGCCCCCAGGACCCAAAAGGCAGGTCCTGAGCTTCTGCAACGAGCCTGCACTGCTAGAACAAGCCTTGAATACACCCATTAGCCTTGTGGCTGCTGTTTACCACCACGGGGAAAAAAGGATTCAAAACCAGGGGCACTAACACCACTAGGTGGGTGCAGGGTCCAGGGGGACAATTAGCTGGATGCAGCAAGAGGTGCCACCATAGGAACATCAGCTACTTGCAATCCAGCAATGGATCTGAGCACTTGTCTGCACTGCACAGCTCCATCTGCACAGCTGGAGTCTGCTCTTCGTTGTGTGAGTTTTGGGAGAGTTTTCCTTTCAGAGCCACGTAAACCAAACCCCACAGAGGATGGGGAGCCGGGGCTCTGTGTGCTGGTTGTGGCTGGGGTAGAGTTAATTTTCTTCCCAGCAGCTGCTATGGGGCTGTGCTTTGGATTTGTGCTGAAAACATGGGTGATAACATGGAGATGTTTTTGTTGTTGCTGAGCAGGGCTTACACAGAGCCAAGGACTTTTCTACTTCTCATATCGCAGGGGGTGCACAAGGAGCTGGGAGGGGACACAGCCAGGACAGCTGACCCCCAGTGACCCAAGGGATATCCCAGACCATACAGCTCTGCTGTCCTGGGGGTGCTGAACACCTGCCTGCAATGGCAGGTGGGGAACAGATTCCTTGCCTTGCTTTGCTGGTGCACGTAGCTTTTGCTTTCCCTATTAAACTGTCTTCATCTCAACTGCCAGTTTTTTTCACTTTTATCCTTGATTCTCTCTCCCATCTCATCAGAGGGGAGTGAGTGAGTGGATGATGGTGCTGAGCTGCCATCTGGGGTCAAACCACAGCACTGTGTCATGCTGGCAGCAGCCAGCCCACTTGAGAGCCGAGGACTCGCTGTGTCCTCTCAGAGTGGCAACAGTCAGGTCAGCATCTTCAGAGAAAAGCTTCTGGGGAAAAGAAAAAGTCAAAGCATCCTTTCCCTGGATGCAAAACTGCTAAACTGTGATCTGTTCTGAATCTCATTTCAAAACTGCGATTTGTTCTGCATCTTCCTTCTCATCCTCACAGATGTTTGGGGTTTCTTGGGCCCCACATGGAAGTAGTCAGCCCATTTCACCCCAGCTCCATGAGCAACCTCACTCCCTGTGAACAGACTGTAAGAGATCTAGCCATGAGCTGGGAATTGCCAACATACTCACACACTTTTTAAGGAAAGGGGGTTTAAAGTAATCTGAGAAAGAATCACAGCCTGCAAAAAGCTGCATGAGGGAGGGGGTGAAGTATTAACCCCAAAACCAGAAGTTAGAAATGGCCAGAAAGCTCCCCTGGCTGGAGGAGGAGGTGTGGAGGTTTGAGGCACACTCATACCTGGGAGTCTCTAGCGCCAAGGCTCCTCTCTGCCTTCTCCCACCCTTTTCTCCTCTGGGAGCCTGCACCAGCTGGACTGGTGTTGGGCACATTAGTGACCCCACCTGGTGTGATCCAACAGCTTTAGAGGATGCGAATTAATGGCAGGATAAACCAGGCACTGTGGCACGGGAGGGGGATGCACCTCTATCAGGCAAAGCTGGGAAACCCAGAAGGCTGCAGACAATGCCAGCCCGTGCTTTCTAAGGCACACTTCCCAAAAACGTGCCTTGAGGGGATGGATTCACAGCCCACAACCCCCCAGCATGTCCATAAGCCCAGAAGGAAAAGCAGGACCAGAGAGGGTGTCAGCTGCCTTGCTGCATGGCTGTGCATGTCCAGAACCAGGAGTCACGGCTGGAGGAACAACAGGACCATCTGGGCACAGCTCTGGAGACTGCAGCAAGGCAGCACGAAAACAAGAGGAATCAAACAGCAGAAACACAGGAGGTGCTGTCATCTTAAAAAAGGATGAACCAGCTGGTCACCAGGAGCCAGAGCAGCTGTTCCTGTGGGCCAGCTTTGCTCACCTTCCTGGACATCCTTGTGGACAGAACACCTTCCCAGCCAATGCCATGGGCATGGGAAGAGGGAAGGGAAGCAGGAGGTCCACCCAGGCATCACACCAGCTCAACTGGAGGCAAAGAAGCCATCTGGATACTGGGAAACAGGCAGTCACATACACGGGTGATGCAGTCCATGCTAAGTGCTGCACATGATGCTGGGCTCTAGTCCTTACTCCTCCTTAGGAGGCAAGGAGCAGAGAGCCCTGGGTTTATAAATTATTCTCACTGAAAACCAATGAGATTGGAATTTGGTGGCCATTTGCTGCTAGTTTTCAACAGAAGAACAGCCAGCACTTCCTGGATTATGTGGGGAGCTGGAGAACCACGCTTCCCTCTCAATGTCTCTGAGAACCAAGAACTGGGCAGGGTCCTCGCTCTCTGCAGGTGATGACGCCGCAGGGTCCTCCATGGTCAGAAAGAACTGATGAGGGGGAAGCCAGCTGAGAAAAGGGCAGTGGGGGACTTGCAGGCCAGTCAAAGGAGAAGAGAAAGCACACTGGAGTTGGAACAAGCCACCATGGAAACAATCCCAAACTTGATCCACTTGGATAGGACACCACGTAGTGCTTAGGAGAATTAGCACTTTATCTTTGCAGACACAAGAAGCAAGAACTTGTTCTGCCATTGTGCAGTCACCGATCCCTTTCTTTCTTTCTTTCTTTTTGTTTGTTTTTCAGTTTCTGTTTCTGAAGAGTGAGCAAAAGAGGCGTCATTACAGCTCACCATGGGAACTGCCGCTGTGGACATGGAATGGCCGATATGTCCTCGGGATGTCACTCTCCAGCAGGTGGCCAAAAGGACACAAACCCTGTACCCAGGGCCAGTCTGGATCCAGCTGTGCCCCACTCTGGAGCACCTGGAAGCCAGGCTCCCTGGCAGGGTGACCCCTCGGGCAGTGACCCTCCAGTACCCCCGTGGAGGAATCCTTGCCTCAGTGCTCCCCCAAAACAGATCATCAAAGGAAACGGAGTTGCTTTCTCGGAGAGAAGCGGTTCCAACTGGAGGGCTGCAGTTGTCTGTGGCCAAGCTTTCCCATTGTTATTTTACAGTTGCTTGATGTTCTGAAAGATATTTAGAAAAATGACTTTAACTGTCCTGTGCCAAACTGGGTGAGGGTGAAAAAAACCCGAAATTTGGCAGAGATGTTGTTCATTCAGCATGTAGCTTGGATGACGTCCAGTGACTAACACAGGAGTTTTAACTGATCTGGGAGACTAAAAGCCATTCACAAATAATTTGATTTAGGGTCACTGTGATTTCTTTTTATAAATAATTTTCATTGAGAAGTATTTTTTTAATTAGGATCGACAGATCCTAATAGCAGCGCTATTGTGTGCGCCGCTCATCGTTCCCGTCTTCCTAAATGACTTTCACATGTTGTGTGCTGGTTCCTTGTTCGCTGCACACGATGGGGCTTGTTCACGGGGTGAGCAACGCCTCACGACAGTGGACGAGCCATGCTGAGCTCCTCTCCCCAAAGGCACACCCCGAGGAGGACCCAGATGGAAAGCAAAGGGAGCTTTCACCATCCTGCTACACGCAGGGGCTGGTCTGAGCCTTCACCCAGCCTCAGACATCCCCCCACGGCTGCAACTGCCTTCTGAGAGCTCTGCATCTGAGAGACAGCAACAGCAACTTGGCTTTGATTGCTGCAGTGCTCCAAGTCCCATCACGGCACAGGAAGTTCTCTGAACCAGAATCTGCTCCCTTTTCCACGGTGGGGGTGCTGCACGAGAACAGGACCAAGAGAAATATCCTACACATATCCTGGAAAAAAGTCTAAACTCGGTCACCTCCCAACCCAGCAGATCGCCCGACTCAGGCTGAGTAGATCTGGGGAGACTGCAGGAGAATTCGGACAGCGGATGAGAGAAGAATGACTCGGCGACTCAAATGAATCTTGCTTGGCAACGTCCTCCGTGTGTGACAGCCTTTTCTTTGACTTGCACAATAACAATTGCAGCCCAGCCACTTCAGTCGCTAATCTTATCTGTTGTTTGAATGGCTCTTAGCTTCCCTCCTGTTGATTATAAATGTTTGTACAAGTTCTTGGAGTCAGTAGAGTTGTTGTTTCACAGCTGAATAACAGGCTTGGGCTCCAAACTTCGAGATGCTCGCAGTAATGATCAGATATGTTCTTAAAAGCCCACTGAATTGGATTTCAAAACAAAAGGCACATTTATCTTAAGCCTGAAATCCCAGCCACAACTCTGAAAACCTTTTCCCTTGTCCTTCTGGGGAACTGAAACTGGTGTGAAAAATGACTACAACAGTCAAAGAAAGGAGGATTATCTTATGAGAGGAAGCTACCTAAATTTGGTCTCATTTAGGCTATCAGAACAGGGCTGAAGGGGATATAATTGTTACTGAAAGACACATGGAAGGGGAGGAAACATTAGAAAATCTTGTGAAATCTCCAAGCTGAGAGTTGTGGGGCTGGAGGTTAAAAGATTTCTGATTTTCAGAGCAAAGAGAAGGTCTGGGATGGGTTTCAGCAGAACCCACAGAGGCAGCACAGTGTGCAGCCTGATAACCGTATGGGAGACACTGATAGGACTGCAACAGCCAGGATGGGCAGCATGTGACCCAGGAGCTCCCTGCAAGGTCCCAAACCAGTCTTTGACTTGTACAAGGCCAGACTTGGACAACAAATAAAGAGACTCCCCTGGTTCCTGCACTTTTCCATCACCCTGGTCCATCCTGCTTTGCACCTTGCCTCATTCAGCAGCCATCCCAAGCTTGCCTTGGCCACATGATCTTGTTTTAGCACTGGGAAGACCAATTTAGTTCCCTGTGGGCCCCCAGGATGGGCTGCTGTGGTAGAGCTCCCATTGAAAAGATTATCTGTTGGGAAGAAAACCACTTTTTTTCCTTTGTTCTGTCGACTTCAGTAAGTAAATGCCTTATTCAAGCCAAATTCAGGCATGAAATCAGAGCATTGGGTAGTGGCTGTGACTCCCACCACAGAACGGTGCTGGGCAAGCAGAATCCCTCAAAACATCACCCCACCAAAAGCACCGACATGGGCAGGTCGATCCTGGGATTGCTGGAATCCACCTGGAGCAATCCACTCCCAAAACAGTACCACTGGCTGTGCTGGGGAGGAAGAACAACCTCTGCTGCTGGCCAGCATCTTCAGCACCAGCGATTTTCAGTGCACCCCAGTCAGAGACAGACCGGCCACACGCCTCCAGGGCACACAGTTCCTTGGCACTTATGCATTTCCCCGTTCTACCACATGGATAAAGCAGTGGTTCGTCCATAAGGATACCTGGTGGTGATAGCAACGGGACACATGGATAGGCCTTGGTTAGGTTGTTTAATGCCGTTTGACTTGAGGATAAAAAGAGCAAATCAAGAGAGAGGGGTTGCCAAAGCACCAGCCCACAGCCTGCCGGGGGTGCAGGGTGGCGATGCCGACCCGGACACGCGGTTCCCACCCCGGGAAACACCCGGGATAGTTCAGGTGGGCTGAAAATCAAGCACAGCATCCACGGGGAGCACCGTCCATCCCAAGCACGCAGGGCTTTCCTGCAGCCGACAGCTGGCGAGCTGTAGCTCAGTCAGTGCTGAAATATTGTTTCTGTGGTAAAAGGAAACAGTTTCTCTATTTCTTGCTTTTATTACCCATGGAGTCGCCATCACCACGGCTGAAACCACAGCCATGGGGCAGGCTGGGGGTTCCTCCTGTGATATCGGAGCATCCTCTAACATGATAAGATGTCTCAGCAGTTCACTCCTTGTCTCCTCGGGAAAGACATTTGTGTGCCAAGCACATTCCTCAGGCCACCCCAAAATTCAACTCATAGCACCACTCCTTGTGCAACATTTGCAGGCTTTTTGGGATGCTAGAGGTACATCCATGCCTTCCACACAAGTCAGCAATCCTGGGAGCAGCAGGCAAGGAAGCGACTTCTACCAAGAGCAATCCTGCCACTTTGCTTCCTGACCTGCAGCATCAGGAGAAAACATCCTTACTTGGGCTGGAGCCGGCTTAAAATTGAGGGTTTGGAAACAAGGACTAGAAGCTAAAGCATCTCCTCCAAAACCCACCCCCAAATCTCCAAAACCCCCCCCCAAACCTCCAAAATCCCCCTCCAAGCCTCCAAAATCCCACCTCCAAGCCCCACCTCCAAACCCCCGCTGGGGGGGACGCCCGGTCCCCCCGGTCCCCGTCCCCGCTGCGCTCCCGAACCTCCAAGCCCCGCGCCACGCCATAGGCCTATTTAATTAACTTCATTATCAACCCCGAATAAAC
>VZTH01005599.1:6287-110032 GCA_013397815.1 Aleadryas rufinucha
CATTTTCCAAATGAGATGTTTTGATTTTTCCTTTTTTTTTTTTTCCAATTTATTTTATTCCCTGCCCCAAGGTAATGTTTGGAAGACAAATTTAGCTCGATTTAACTCAAACCTTTTTAAAAAAGTAAAACCACTGAAAACTAAACAAGGCCTATCATTTAGAACAAAATGTTTTGGTTTTCATTTTCCTTTTGGCATGAAAAACACAAACTTTATTTTTTTCCATTTTCCTCTTGACCTACAAACAATTTTACTATTTTCTTTTCTCCTCCTTGTTCATTCCCAAGACCGCATTGTGCATTGTGGCCAGGGAACGGGCAAGCCCTGGTGCTGTTCCCAGTGGGATGGGGGTCCCAGGGTGGGTACTTCCCTGTGGAGACCAGAGGAATCTTGCAAAATCAAGCAGGAGCTGCTCTCCCTGCTGCCAACACTGACTCAGCTGGGAGCTCCTTGAGGAAAAGGGAGGCCTCCGGGTGTGGGTCTGTTCCAGCTCTCTTAGGGGGATGTGAACCCCTGGGCAGGGCAGAGCTGTGCTGCGGGTGCTGTGTTCTGCTGCTGGGCATCCCTACTGGGAAGGGCGAGCTCTGGCATTGCCTTCTCTCCTTGTTTATTCAGGTTTAAAATTAATCTGACCTTCCCCTGCTCAGACTTGTGCAAACATGGCACGTCCCTGAGCGGGGTGCTCCCACTGGCCCAAGGGGAGCCCTCTCTGCCCCCAGCTTGCAGCGTTACTGTTCCCTCTGGATGAGGTCCCCACCAGGATCCGGGTGCTGGGGGATGGTGGGGCTTCCTCCTGGCAAAGGCAGCTCTGGCCGTCAATCAGTGCACACTTAATCCTCTGGTACAAGCTGCCAGAAGACTGAGTGCCCGGATCTGGCGTCTCTGAGCTGGGCAAGAGGTGGCTGCACTGCTTCCATCCCGGGCAGGAGCCCATGTACCGGAGCCAGCGATTGTTTCTCCAGCCTTGACCCCCTCCACTCCCTGCCAACCCAACCCTGCGTCCTCCACCTTTTGCCAAATCCCAGCTCTCCGCTCTGCCCCAGCCTCGCCGGGCTGTCAGCCGGGCAGGCAGCAGGGAAGGGATGATGGGGAGCAGCACGGTCGCCAGACCTGGTGCAGAAGCAAGCACCCGACTCATCCACCACCTGATTTTATTTTATTCCCCTCTCAGTGCCTCGCTGCATACCACAGCCGTGCTTTTTATAGCCCCCAGCTGCAGCCTCGGCGTGCTCCCAGCCAGCTCCCCGCCGCAGCCCTGCTCGCTCCATGCCAGCAGCCCCGGCCAGGGGGGGATGGACGACATTCCCGGGGTCCCTGTGGCGGTTCAGGCAGAGGAGAGCATGGGCTGCGGGGGAAGGCAGATAATTAAACCCTAACCCGGAGCCACGCTCCCGTGCCGGCGGAGGCGCTTAAGGAGCCGCATTAGTCACCCCCGTCACAGCCGGCACGTGCTGCGTGCCAGGTCGGGGCCGAGTGCTGGTGGCCCGTCCCTCACTGTCCCCTCTGCTGCTGCCCAGGGCTGCTCCCAGGCAGCCCGAGCCACCAGCTCCTTCCATGAGCCAGCTCGCTCTGCCGTGGGGGGATGGTGTGTCAGCAAGAGGGGGACCCCCTCCGCCCCCGATTGCCCCCCAGCCTCTGGCGGGTTTACAGAAGTCAGAGGGAGATCAGAGGTTCCTGCCCACTCCCCGGGAGCACTTTTACGAGCATCTGGGGCTCGCTGCTGCGTTTCCGCATCTCCCAGCCACTTCCACAGCTGGGATGCTCCTATGGGATCCGGAGCGAGGAGGAGGAGATGAGGTATGAGGCTGTGCTGCAGGCTGCATGCCTGGAGCACCCCTTTGTTGGGATGTGGGGTTTTTGCAGAGTGGGGGCGGCCGGCCAGCAGGCGGGGAGCAGCATCCTCGCTGGGAAGCAGCGGGGGGGCCCCCGGCGCCGCACTCCCCGGGCTTTCTCCAGACGTGATTTCACCACTGCGGGGAGGGAGCGCGGCCAAGGGACAGGCCCTGCTCGCCCCGACGGCACCCGGTTCGCTTGCCGGGGCGTTAGTCATTTGGGCCGTGGCTGGGGATGGGATGTGCCTTGGGTCCCCGTGGGGCAGGGGGACGGGGGCTTGGAGAGCCTGTGCAGGGGAAAGGGAGAGGGATGGGGTGGGGATGGATGGGGGGAGTGCGTCTGGGCTCGCAGCCCACAGTCCCCTCCTTAACAAGCCAGGAAGGGGGGCAGAAGGCAGTGGAGAAGCCAGATGTGTGCTGGGCATCTCCAGCTGAGCAGGTGGGCCAGGATGGGGCCACCTTTGCTGGGCTGGTGCCTGCAACTGCTTCCCAGCCTCCTGCTGTGACTTTCCAGAGCTGGCCATAGCAGCATGGAGGCAGAGGCAATGCTATGGAGAGGCAGCATCCTGCTTCACGGATGGATTTGGGGAGATATCCCAAGGAGAGGGCTTCTCCAGAGGTTTATGGGGTCCCTGGGAATGTGGGGAGCCCCATGAGACAATGGCACCCCTTGTTCTGCATGGGCACAGGGTGTTGGGTGCCTGTGAATAATTTTAAGCCTTGACCAAAAGACCATCCAGCTTATTTTACTTCCAGCAGGGAGGTGGGGAGAGGCCAAGCAGCAGAGTACCAGTGGTGCTGCCATGTGGCTGCTGCCAAGCAGCTGGGGCCAGGCAGCCTTGGCTCCATGCAGGCAGGGCAGTGGACAAGGGAAAGCAGGGAGCTGCGGGGGCGTTGAGGAAGGGATGTGCAGGGGTGGGTTTTACAGAAGCACAGCTGTAATGTTGACCCAATATGGGTAGCTGGGGAGGGGGGCCCTCCCAAATCTGCTCCCTCCCGGAGATGATGGGCTTCACCCCATGAGGACTGGGGTCTCTCTGGCAGCACCTCAGCCCTTGGGCGAGCTGGGGGTGGCTGAGGGGGCTGTGGGAAGGGGGAGCTGCTCGTGCTGCCGGCCAGGTGCCGAGCATGACGGGAGAGGGGAAAGCCTCGGAGACTCATTCTGAAACAAGGCTGCCCTTTTATTCTACTTTACGAGTGCATTTTAATATCCACAAACATCCCGCCCTCCCCGGGCTGCTGCCAGCAGAGCCTGTATCGCCTGCGCTTGGCCTGCCGAGAAACCCCGGCCAAACCCTGGGCCCCAGCGCAGGGGAGAGGATTATTTTTCCCCCCTCGTTTTTTTGTAAGATATGTTTTCTATAGCTCTAATTGGACGGGCTTGAGCCCCGGCCAAGGCAAACACACCTGGGGGAGCCTCACTTTACAGACCCCATCTGCTGTGTCGGGGGCTCTGCTCCCCACACAGCCGCTGCCTGGCCCCTTTATAGGGGAGGGGGCTGCTGGGGGTGGGGGGGTAGGACCGCTCCCACACCAAACCACTGAGCAACCTCCGTGGAGGAGGAGAACCCAGCGAGGCGGCGCAGGGAGATGGTGCAGAGGCAGCGGGGGCACCCGGCAGAGCCCCATCCCACAGCAAGATTCCAGCCCGGCGTGGAGCTGAGGTATCTCCCCCCTGCCAGTGCTGCTGTGGTGGCACAGGGCTCTGTGCCCACCAGGGTGGGATGCTGTGGGTGGGAGATACCAGCAATGTTTTCCCTTCCTGAGGTGACAGCATGTTCATCAAGGCGTTGCAGTCTCCAAAATCTGCATGTGCCCAGAGAGGGAGGATGTGGGGGTTCCCCAGCATGTCGGGGTGTGTTTTGGGCTGCAGGACCACCTACCCAGTGAAACTCATTCAGAGACTGTTCTGGAAAGCAGACAAGGGACATCAGCATGCCAGGCCACTCCAATGGCTTGCATTGACATCCAAATCCACTCTGGACTGAGCTTTAGGTGCTTCTTCCTGCAACTGCTGGCTTTTTTGTGGGGCTTTTTAGCTGGGCTCTTCCCCTTCCAGTTGTTTCAGGGTCTACCTCCAATGCCTCCATGACCAGCGAGCTGCGCAGTGCTGGCACCCTTATGCCAGGGTCTCATGGGTTTCACCTCATATCTGTACTAAGCCAGAGCCAAGAGAGCTGTTGGGGGCTCTGCTTGAGCACGCTGGGGTCCCACCTCCCAGAAGGGACCAGGGTGCATACCCTGACAGCATGATGTGCGCCGGGGAGCAGCAGCACACTGAGGTGGCACCCACCACTTGGCTCATCCTGGAGTACCTTTCATCCTCCCTTCCACACCCCATCTCCCAGGGGTGTGCAGGGCACCGTGCTGTGCCCCCACTGCATCCTCGGGGCTGTATGCAGCACACCATCCCTTCCTTGCCTGCCTGCCCGTGCAGTGACCCAGCAGCACCGAGGACGCATCACCGCTGCAAACTGCGCTCCTGGTGCTCGAGGTGCCACTGACCGCTCTCAGGAGGAGCTCTGGCACCCCTGCAGCCTCTCCCCTCTGCCTGGTGCTATGGAGGTGCTGCCTGCAAAGGGAAGTACTTTGTTTTCTTGGGGTGCACTGACACACATAACCTCCAGTGCACCCAAGTACTTTGCACCAGCACTGCTGACTTGGAGCATAAGAGCTGAAGTGGCAGCTTAAAATATGAAAAGGTGGGATCCAGCCTCACCAAGGCCTGCTGTCTCACTTCAGGTGAATGGGATGAGCTGTGGGGAATTATGCAGGCTGGGATGTGCCTCTCTGCCCCTCTGGCCAGGCCAGAGGATATCCCTGTGCATGGGAGCACAGCCGGAGCTGTGGCAGTGCACAGGGTAGCTCAAGCATTTCGTGAAAAATTTTGGAGCTGTCTTGGCCTCCAGTCAGAGCAGGCTGCAACGGGAACATTTCGAAATTCTTTTGGATGAGGAAAATTCCATGGGCAGCCCCCCTCCAGAGAAAGTTTGGGATGGCTGAAATGTTTGGAGTGAGAGGCTGCTTGCTTTTGTTTACTCTGAACTATAATATTGGAGGGGGGGAATCCAAATGAAAAAAGAGAGACAATAGGAGCCTGTAAACAGAGCTGGCCCCGAGTGGGGCTGGGGCTTCTCTCCAGCACCGTGGAAGGAGATGTGTCAGCACACTCATCGCATGGCCCTGCTTTCCCCCTCTTGGATACAATCACACTTAATCTTTCAGAACTTGGCTGGGGTTTTTTTTCCCCTAGCAAAAAATGAGCCGGACGGTGTTTTTCCAACCTTTTCAACTTAGGCAGGGCTCAGACCCCCTCCCCCGGCCCTGTACTCCAGCCCCNAGCTGGCCCCGAGTGGGGCTGGGGCTTCTCTCCAGCACCGTGGAAGGAGATGTGTCAGCACACTCATCGCATGGCCCTCCTTTCCCCCTCTTGGATACAATCACACTTAATCTTTCAGAACTTGGCTGGGTTTTTTTTCCCCTAGCAAAAAATGAGCCGGACGGTGTTTTTCCAACCTTTTCAACTTAGGCAGGGCTCAGCCCCCATCCCCTGGCCCTGTACTACAGCCCCCAGGTTTTCCCCGTCTTCCCACTTTTTGCCACGTTTCCATCTCCCTTTGGCTCGGGGACTGCCATCTGATTGGCTTGTCA
The DNA here is from genome assembly GCA_013397815.1 of Aleadryas rufinucha. Taxonomy (NCBI): domain Eukaryota; kingdom Metazoa; phylum Chordata; class Aves; order Passeriformes; genus Aleadryas; species Aleadryas rufinucha. The sequence continues at coordinate 11,771 of VZTH01005599.1, forward strand.
AGAAGTGTGTGGGGGCACAGATGCTGCCCCCAGTGAGGTGTCTTCCCAGCCTCTGTTCCTGCCATGTCCCTCTCACCCTACTGCCTCTCCTGAGCCGCCTCCATGTAGCAAATTTGATGATCTTAGACGTCTGTTCCAGCCTTAATTATTCAATGATTCTATGAAAGCAGGTAGGATTGACTCCAAGCTTGGAGAAGACTGGTCATGGTTATCCCACCAGGTGAAGGAGGCTGGCACCATTATCCCCACATCACACATTGTCGGGGGTCTGCAATTTCCATCCCCCTGCCCCGCTCCCACAGGGACACTGCTGGTGGTGTACAAAAGGTTAATGGGCCACCCTTTGGTGGTGGCTTTATTTGGGCCACCCCTTGGTGATGGCTTTACTTGGCTGCCCAGGTGGTCCTTAATGACTTCTGAAATCCCTCTCTTGCCCAAAAGGGATTTTGTTTTGCACGAGGAGTGACAGCAAATTGCTAGCTGGGGGAGCATTTGTGTAAGGTGAGCTGTTTATTTTGGCCCTGCTGCGTTTTGGCTGACCCGTGCGCCTTCGTGCCTCAGGGATGGAGCTGAGCCTGATGGCTCCTGGGCGCTGGCCAGCTTTGGAGCAGGGGGAGGGAAGGGGGAGCATCGCGTATGGGGGATGCTGTGGGGCCCCGCTCCTGATCAGAATTCCCAGCCTCAGGCTGGAGTTCATCAGGAGCATCAGAAGGAGCTGGGTGTGCCTGGGGCATTCACAGGTATGTGCATGTATATCTGTCCCCTGCATTTATGGATGCATGCGCCCTTGTATGAGCTCCAGGGCCAGCTTATGGGGGAACTTTGTTCTGGGAGAGGCAGATGGTCCTGGGGGACAGGCTGTAGGCTGGTACCCGCCTGCTGCGCTGTACTGGGAGCTGCGTGTTCACTGAATTCTCTGCCAGGCTGGGCTGAGCCCAGGAGCAGAAAAATGTCCCAAATCCCAAAATGTTCCTGGGACAGGAAAAGCCTTTCCCACCCTGCTGTAATCACAGGGTGGCCCAGCTCTCTGCTGGCAGGTCCCACCCGTGTCCCCAGATCCAGCACTGTGCCCATCCCTGTCCTGTAACCATGTGCCAAGGACAGTGGGATGCAGCACCCCCTCCCACCAACTTCCATGCCTCCACCCTAAAAATAATCTCCAAGCTCTAAAGAAACCCACCAGCACTACAGCGAGAGCACTGGTAGGTTTCTTTACAGCCGGGAGATTATTTTTAGGAATGTCTCTGGCACGTGGCTTCGGAGAGAGGAGTGTGGGGATGGGGATGGAGAGGGGGGCGCCCCTTCTCTCCCCCCTCGGAATGCAGCGCTGCCAGCTGGCACAGTGTCAGGGCTGCTGGCTGCTAACAGAGCCCTCGCTGTTTTGGCCCTTGCCGATGCCTCCAGTTACAACCGGGAGCCAGAGACTTCTTCCCGCAGGATGGAGCAGAGGAGAGCGGAAATCAGGGCGTTGGGGTGGGAGTTTCCCGGCTGGGGTAAGAGCAGAGCCTGACCTCCATGGTGCTGCTGGCATGCTGAGGAGTGTAGGGGGCCCCAAGCCCCCAGCACCAGGAACTGCTGGCAGCTGCTGGCTCCACAGAGGAGAGAGGTGAACCTTGGGTTATGGAGGGGTTTGGGCTTGGCTTTGGACATCGGTGGTGCTGTGGTCAGCTGGGTATCACCAGTGGATGTTGGAGGAGGTTGGTGTAGTTTGGATGGAGATGTGCATTGTATCTGGCTATAGAGATAACTGGTTCCCTGGACAACGCTGGGGTTATCCCTGTGTTTGGGCTGAGCTGGGGTTAACCCCACTGAGTGGGGTTAACCCCATTCCCGGGTTGCATTTGGTTTAGCCCCACATTTGAACTGTGTAACCCCATGACTGGGCTATGCTGAGGTTAACCCTGTGTTTGAATTGAGCTGTGGGTTAACCCCACTCCTGCGCTGTGCCGAGTTTAACCCCACATTAGGATGGCACGACCACATGTTTGACCTGTGCTAGGTCCAGCCTCACATATTGGCTGAGCTGGGTTTAGCCCCATTCCTGGGCTGGGCTGAGTTTAACCACACATTTAGACTGCACTGGATTTAATTCTCCTCCTGGGCTGAGTGGGATTTAATTCTCCTGGGCTGTGTGGGATATAATCCCATATTTGGGTTGCCCTGAGTTAAGCCCCACGTCAGAACTACACTGGGTTTAGTCCTATGTTCAGACTGTGCACCAGGCTTAGAAATTATTTTATTTTAAAGCTATTTTTATTGGACTGCACTGGCCTCACAGGGAAAGACTGCAACTGGTTTTACTGGTTTAACTGGGGTAATTCCAGCATGCTGGGGTTGTACTGGCCACAGCTGTGCATGTGTGTGTTCTGGCACAGCCCATCGTGGCATGGTACCCCGACCACAGCAAGCATGGGGGCCAATGCACCCCACCGAAGTGGTGCAGAGGAAAACAGCCCTTTTTGAGGCCCACAAGGCACTGGCAGGGAGAGCATAGAGCATCACGCCTGCAGTGCCCAAGGTGGGCAAGGCATTGCCTCAGGCGCTGCTGGTAGTCTTGGAGATTGTGCACGGCCCTGGAGGTGGTGGGGGACGTGCTTCCCTCCAGTATCCACTGCTGGGCTTTCTCTGGGCTCCCAGTGAGGGTGCCAGCAGCATTCAGGGGACAGGGGTGGCTGTTGCAGGGCACCATCCAGCAGTGGAGTTGATGCTCCCCCACCTCACAGACGTGTGTTCGTGCAGCGATGATGAAAGTCACCAATGCTGCAGGGATGGGGCGATTCCATGTTCCTGGGCAGATTGGTGGCCACAGGGACGTACTCACACCATGCCATGGCTCCTCAGAGCGGGGCATGGTGCTTCTGCAGGCCTGCCAGGAGCAGAGGGATTAGCGAGGCACTGCTCCCAACCCCGCAGGGAAATAAGGAGAGAGGAATTCCTGCTGCTTTGAAATGCCGCATTTCAGTGTAGGACATGTTTCCTACAGCAGTCACTAGCAGAGAGGAGGATTTGTAACACAGGGCCAGGGATGCTCCCCCAGCTCAGGAGTGGGAGGAGTACAGAGTGGTGTCATCTCTGGGGCATTAGAGCCAGCTTTAGGCCTTAGCCCGTTGTTTTTTGCAGGTGGGTGACTCCATTGGTGCCTGGCACAGGGCAGGCAGAGCTGCCAAGTGCTCTTGGGTTATTTGCCATATCTCTGTTGCAGCAATGCTGCCCCCGACCACCCTGGGAGGAGGTTAGGAGGCACCCCAGCTTTCTGTGCTCGGTGGGGAGCATCCCACGTCTCCACACTGCCATCTGCAGCCCTGAGGCACAGTGTCATCTGCTTCTGTCCCTGTCCCCACCATCCCAGCTCTGTGTGCGGCCCATTTGCTTTGAAGAGCAACTTCAAATGGAGCAAAACAAAAAAACACTAAGAAAACAAAACCCAATGTCTTTCAAAGCACCGAGCACAATGGAAAGTTGGCTTCCCCCAGGAATCTGTGCTGCACTTTGCCAGGCCACGGCAGGGCATGGCACAGAGCAGCTGTGCCGAGGGGACTGTCACACCCGACGTGGACATTGGTGCCGGTGCACGTGGCCATGATTTTGAGGGCAGTTTTGGCTTACAGCACTTCAGTTTGCACGCAGGAAGGGGCTTATGTCAGGATTTCTTCCCACCGCTGCCCAAAAACTTCTGCGTGAGCTCAAGTGGTGCCCAGCAGAACAGCAAGATCAGGGAGGGTTGGAGAGTGACACCTTGCATTTCTGGCTCACATCCACGGGTGCCACAGGCTGCCATGCCAGTGACAAGAGCATCCTGTGCTGAGGGAGCAGGGTCTGGCACTGCTGCCCTTCCTGCTCGGACCAAACCACGCCCCCAGGCTGAGCTGGGTCCCTCTGCCCTGGCCGTGGCATCGGGATGTCACCCAGCCCCGGGCTGGCGGCAGGCGTCTCTCTGGCCAGGATTAGCACGAAGGGAAGAAGAAAAGCTCTGATTGTTCCCTCTGTCCCGGCTTGGCTCCAGGACCACTGTGCCAGGACTCTGTGTCCCCAGAATGTGTCACTGCTGGTGCAAGCATCAAGGGATGTTTTTTCTGCCTGTGTGCCCATCTGTGGGGGCGTGGAGCCACCAACGAAGGTGGGCCTGGCCACTCACACGCTTGTGTTCATTTGCACGCCTGTTTTCCCCTTGGCCAGGGAGTTTGGTGGCAGAAAATAAGGGGATCCTTTCTGGGCAGGCTGTCTTGCAGCATCTGGCCTCCTGCCCTGCTTCTGCACCTGGAGGGCCGACAAGGGCTCTGCGTCTTCTCCAGCTCTGTGGCTCTTTGCCCTGTTGTTTGTGGCCTTTGGGCAGGCAAGGAAGGGCTTGCCCTGCTGCTTCTCTCTGCAGTGATGCTCTGTCAGGGATAGGTTTTGGCAGTGCTCATGTGGGTCATTTACTGAGTCAATGTGTGTCTGGAGGGGCTTGGTGCTGCCTTCCCACCCTGTGCTGGCAGGGGTGTCCCTCTGAGGCAGGGGAGCTCATGGGGTGCTGGGGTGAGAATGGGGAGCTCTGGGAGGACCCTGGGGCAAAGGGTGATGAAGGGTGGAGGATGTGGACTGGCCGTCAGGATGAGCAGTGTTAGGGTTAGGTTTAGGTTTAGAGTTAGGGACCACGAGGGTTAAGGTGTAGGTGAGTGGTCCCTAACTAGATTTAACCACTAGGGTCATTATGAAGACATGTTGGATATCCTCTGCAGTGTTTGAATGAAAAACCAGAGTGGTCAGGAGAAGAAATTATTCTATTTTAAAGCTATTTTTCTCTCTGTATATTAACACACTCTCCCTTCTTCCTGACACATACACATACACCCACTCCCCTTCCCCCCCCACTCCCAGAACTATTCCTTCACTCTGGCCCACGTGGTTTTTGGAGTTATTTTTGGTTGCTGCTTTTAAGACAAAATACACTCATTTTTGTCTTCTTCTTTTTTTTTTTCCCCCGACACGAAAATATTTTACTTTCAGGCCAAATGTTCCCAGTTACTTACCAGCATAGTTCTGGCAGAGACCTTTTAACTGATATTTCTTGGGAACATTTCTGGGGTGGTTTGGTAGGAAAAGCTTGTGACAGTCTCATGAAATTATTTACGTTTGGGGCTTGTGTTTGAGGCTGCCTGGCATGTTCAGAGCGGGGTTGATGTGGGGTGCCGCACGCCTTCCCCCCTGCAGCAGATTGCCTTGTAGCTCTTGTTTCCTTCGCCAGGCGGTTTGGTCTGTGGCCATGGGCAGTCAACCACGGGAGGGGAACCGGCTGCTGCTCTGGGGTGCCTTTGCTGGGCTGGAGCATCCCTCCCTCCAGTCTCGCAGCTGTTGAACCCACGGGGACACAGATTTATGCCTGCAGATTTATTGCCTGCACTTGGGGCTGGCCGGGAGCTCACTGCCTTACGTGCCCTCAGCCCCTTCCTGCAGCTGGGAGCAGGGCCCAGTGGTGTGGGTGTAAATAAACAGGCCTGCCCATTCGTGAGGGGTGGGCAGGGGGGTCTTCTAGGGAGAAATGATTCATTTCTGACTGACAGAGACAGTGTGGCACTGCTGGTAGGGATAGTGTGATGCTGGCCAGGATGGATGGCCTGGGGTGATGTTGTCTGGCACAGACAGGGTGATGTGGCTGGGACGGACAGGGTGACACTGGCTGATATGTCCTGCTGATGCAGGACTCTGCAGGAGGATCCAGATGCTTTAGGGTAGTTCTGGCTGGCACAGAAAGGGTGCTGGCTGGGGTGGATATCGTATCCTGCTGACTATGATGGACAGGGCAACACTGGCTGTGTTGGCCAAGGTGACACTGGCTGATGTGTGCACAGAGGTATAGGTTGGGATGGAAAGGGGGATGCTGGCAGGGAGACTCCAGTCTGTGGCAGGGGTTGACCCATGAAAAGCTGGGTGCACATCCCTGACTCTGCATCCCCTGCCCCTCTCACCCCAGACCTGCTGGTGATCTCTTGACTGGGAGGAAGGGATTTCAGGGCCATTTCCCCACAAATGGAGACCTACATGGACCAGCCTCAGAGTGCATGCAGGCCTGGGCAGTGATGTGAGACTTGGTACAACCTGAGCTCTCCCTGGCTGTGTGAGCCTGTTTAGATCTGATTGCTGTCACCTGCCACAGAAATACAGGCCAAAATTTCTCCTTGGTGCCTTCCCACCCCAGCTGCACATGCACAGATCTCTGGACCACCCTGGGGCTGGGAGCCAGCCAAGGTTTCCAGCACAGGATTGCAATGGCAAAGAACCCTTAATCCCACCAACCCACAGAGTCCCAAACTCCTGGTCAGTGTTTGCCCTCTGCGTCCCCACTCCAGGCATGGGGACTGCTCAGCAGCCAGGAACCATGTGCCAGGAACCTGTGGACTGTGCCAGCTGCCCCATTGCAGGGAATAACACCCTCTCCTCCCCTTCTCTGTCTCCTCCAGATGCACAGTTCCATCCCAGGCCTGGGCAGGGTGATGGTGTTCCTCGCAGCAGCCCTGGCATCAGCCTCCTTTGCCATCCCTGAAGGCTGGGGAGAGGAAGGTGAGACCCCCACCAAGCCCCCCATACAGCACCCCCCCCACCATGTCCCAGGCATGAGGACCCTGAGGGCACCCCATTCCCCCCAGACAGGAACAGACCTACCAGGGCTACATGAAACACAGCCCTACACCCTACAGCCAACCTGTGGCCAGTGCTCATTGCCTATCCCAAACTGGGACCAGTCCTTACTAGACCCCCATGGTGGTACCTGTGTGAAGCAAGACCCCATAGCCAGTGCCCACTGTGGGGTACAGCCCCAGGGGCTCCCCAGCTGCGCCCCCAGCGCTGGCATGGGGTGGCATGGAGTGCTAACACCCATCTGGGGCTGTGTGTCCCTCCAGGCGTGCAGTATGGACAGCTGGGGACAGACGTGACCCTGTCATGCCCTGGTGTCCGTGGCGGGTAAGTCTTTTCCGTGCACATCAAGGGATTTATCCAATGGGATGGTTTACAGGGGGGGCCTGGGGTGACCTGCCATCCCTGTCCCCTAATGCAGCCTGCCTGGTCTCTCCTCCTCAGCTCACCAGTGCAATGGAGACGAGCAGGTGCCACGGCACTGCCAGAGGGCTCAGCCGTCCAGCAGGGAGCCCTGGTGCTGCCAAGGGCCAGCTTGGCCTCCGTGGGAGCATACAGCTGCCACGGCGAGGACGGCGGCCTCCTGCACTCTGTGTCCCTGCGGCTGGGGCGTGAGTAGCGTGGGCTGTTCTAGGGAGAGGGTGGTGCGTGCACCCCTGCCAGGGGCTTGCCAGAAGGGGGCTTTGTGTTGACACAGGCATCCCTGTGTGCTGGGTGGGCTGCAGGATGGGGGACTCCTCTCTGACTGCTGCTTCCCCCGGACCCCAGACCTGCCTGGAGTCCCCTTTGTGTCCTGCAGAGCGTCTGACTATGAGAATTTCTCCTGCTCCTGGACCTCGAGTGTGGAGACATTCCTCCCCACCAGATACATCACCACATACAGGTGAAGTATCCCCACAGGGCATGGATTGGGGGTGTTACGGTGTGAGCTCTGTGTCACAGCCAAGGATAACCACCAAATCCATCTGTCCATCCCACACATGCCCTGGGTTCACCTCCTGCCCCTAGGACCATGCTGCACCCCAGAGCAGGTCCTGTTTTGGGGTGAGCAGAGCACCAAGCATTCGGTTCCTCTCAGTGGGGGTCTCAGCAGCACTGGGGGGCTGGCACAGGCAGGCTCCCTCCCTGCTGACAGCTCTGCCAGCACCAGAGGGGCAATAAAAGAGAAGCAGGTCATCTGCAAGCCTCCGCGCTCCAGCATGCTTTGGGATGAAAGGAGCCCTGACAGCATCGCTGCTTCTAATTATCCCTGCAAGCCAAATTAGCGGGCGGCTTTGAAGTCCAAAGGAGCTCATAAAGCACAGCCCTGCTGAAAGCTGCAGGAGCTGAGGGCTTGGTGGGGAGGGGGCTGAGTGGAGCATCAGGGGCTCCACAGGGAGGGGGAGTGGAAGCAAGGGATTTGGGGGGCTGTAGGGGGAGGGTGAAGCCAGGCACAGGGGAGCTGCTTTTATCAGTGTCTCTGTATCTTTGCTGCTGTGTGATGAAACCCCAGGCAGGGAAGGGGATTCCATTTCTTTTCCCTGGAACCCCCAGATCCTGCTTCCAGGCTGTTCACTAGAAGACCTGGGCATGGTTTTAGCTCTGTCCTGCATGCTGTCACATATGTATGTCAGCGTGGGAGTGGGGGGCTGCTTTGCAGTGTGGACCCCTGTCCCTCCTCTGGTTCAATGGTAGGGTTCATTTCATGCTGCCCCCTCATCCTAATCATCTGCTTTTCCATCTGTCTCCATGGCAGGAAGAAATCGCTGACAGGCGAAGAAAAGCGGAGGTAGGACTGACTCCCACCCTGCTCCTGCTCCCCAGGGACTGGCCCCCATCCCAGAGGCTCTGCTGCTGTCTCCAGCAGGGACCCCAAAGCAAGAGCTCGGGGTCTCCATCAGGGAGCCATCTACCCAAGCCTGGGAGTATGGGAGAAGGGTTTTCCTCAGGGAGGGGCCCTTCCAGGGGAGTGTGGAGCTGGGATGGGGGTCCCTTCTGTCATGCTCAGAGGGACATGCCAGACTCTGGAAGGATGAGTGCAGCTGAGCCAGACAGGCTGCCTCCCCCACCAGGGTCTTGGCATGGGGGTCTCCCATGGCTCCTTCTTGGCAGCATTTGGAAACTGTGCGTGGTGGGCGGGCAGGACGTGTCACCACCCCGCCTCCCTGTCTGCAGGAACAAGAACGGGCACATGGGGCTGTGCCTGCAGGATCCGTCCCGCCCCGGCACCTGCACCGTCCACAGGTCTGAGTTCTGGAGCTCCTACCGCCTGAACATCACCGAGGTGAACCCCCTGGGCTTCAACTACCGCCTCCTTGACGTCACCATGCAGGCCATCAGTGAGTCCCCATCTGCCCATCTGTCTGTCCCACTGTTTGTCCATCGCTGGGCAGTTACCTGGGGCTGGCAGTGGGGAACCCTACACCCCTACACGGGTGACAAGGGCTTCCTGTCCTCTCCCACACAGTTAAGCCGGACCCTCCGGAGGGCTTGGTGGTGGAGCCCATCCCCCTGGCCCCACGGCGGCTCCATGTGAGCTGGAAGTACCCTTCCTCGTGGCCCAAGGAACCCCACTTCCAGCTCAGGTTTCGGCTCCAGTACCGACCCGTCATCCACCGCTCCTGGTCCGTGGTAAGTGTGCAAGGAAAGGCAGAGCCAGTACAGGAGCAGGGTGTGCATGGGGCCAGGGAGGGTAGTGAGGGATGCCCCTGCCTGCCCCACAGCTCCCCTCTGCCTGGCACAGGTAGAGACGGTGAATCTGTCTGAGGTTATCACGGATGCCTTTGCTGGGCTGGAGCACGTGGTCCAAGTCAGTGCCAAGGATTTCCTGGATGCGGGGAATTGGAGCGAGTGGAGTGCCGAGGCCCGGGCAACACCAGTCAGAGGTGAGAGAGGGACAGGCTGCAGCCCCTAGCAGCCTACCACGTTGTGCCATCCCTCCCCAAAGTCCCTCCAGCACCCTGAACTGCCCCTCCTCAGTCCCTTCTCCAAGGCACTCATTCCCCCAAATATCAACCAGAGTGAGTCTCAGCTCCCGGGCCACTTAAGGTTGGGAGGCAGAGCTGCAGGAGGACAAAACATCTCCCAGCTGTGCTGATGCCATTTGGGGATTGTCCCCCACAGGCTTGGGACATAGCAGAGCTTCCAGAGCACCATCTTGGTGACACCCTTGGGCTCGTGGGATCTCTGGGGCACAAGGACACCCTTCCTTGCTCCTCTCTGTGGGTCCCTGGGGTGCTGCCTATGCTTTTGGTGAGTGTTTCCATCCCTTCTGTCCTTCCAGACCTGGTCTTCACAGCAAGTGAAGAAACCACTACAGATGCCAGACTGGACAGCCTGGCTGAGGAGCCCTCCCATGCTCCCAACCCTGAGCCCATCAGTGAGTAGAGCTGGGGGTGGTGGGCAGGAGTGCCATGTGTGTGGCTGAGAGCAATGGGAAGGGTCTCTTGCCCCATGCCCATGTGTGGCTGGGCTGCTGGAGTGTCCAGGAGCTTGCCATACGATCCCCCGGGTGCTGGGGACTGTGGCATCCCTCAGCTGTGACAGTCTCTCTGTCCCAGATCGCAGTGACCCCTTGGAGAAGATGGCCGTCCTGGTGTCCCTTGGGATCTTTGCCTTCTTCATCCTGGCTGCTGTTCTTGTCATCACCATCCTCATCTGGTAGGCTGGGTTTTGAGAAGGAGGGTCTGTGTGATTGCTGTCCCCATCCCATCCTGAACCCTCAGCCTGGAGTGCCCTGTGGTCCCCCAGCCCTGCTCTGGGGTCCCTGCCAAAACACACCTGATGCCCTATAGGGTGGTTTATGCTCCCCTTGCCCCTGTGCCACACCAGTGCCTCTTCTCAGCACATCCAGTACTGCCCAGCCTGGCCTGGGCTCTTTCCAATGAGCCCAGATCCAAGGGACCTTTCACTGAATCCCCTCAATTAATATTAACATCCCAAAGGCGCCTGCTGGGGATTCTCATGCCCCAGAGTCAGTACAGACACCCCTCCATGTGCCTTTGCTCCCTGGGAATCTTGTCCCTGGGTCCCCTCTCATCCTGCCATGGGATCTCCATGCCATGCTCCTGCTCTGCTGTCAGTCCCTGTTACCATCCCAATCCTATTCTATCTTGTGACCAGTTCCTGCTGTAGCCCTGGAGCTGACCCACTGGAGATGTTAAACTGAGCTGGGCACAGCTGGGCACAGCTGGATGGAAACACAGAGCAGGATCACTGGGAACATGGGCAATCCCGATGCTCACGGGGACTGCTTGGGATCTTCAGCCACCATTGCTCTCATCCTCAGGCTCCGGGTGAGGAAACAAGGCAAGGACAAGACCAAACCCAACTTTCTGGTTGCTGCCACCCACTTGAAGGCGCTACCGAGTGAGTCGGGGTGCAGGGTGGGGAACGGGGGGAATGTGGGGCAGGGAGTGTGGAGCGTGGGGCAGGCCAGTGTCCCCTTTGACCCCCTGTCCTCTCTCTCGGCAGAAGCTCAGATCCTGTAGTGAGCCCTGGCCGATCCCTGCTCCCTGCACCCGCTTGCCCACGCGTGGGACTTGATGCCACTGCTGGCCCCCAAGGACCCCATGCCTCCCGGGTCACCCCACAGCTGTGGACATTGCCGGAGCCCCCAACACCCCGGGGTTGCAGGATGGATCCTGAGGAGAGAGGCTCTGCTCCCAGGAGCGTTGGACTGCCTGAGCCCACCAGGAGCCAGCTGGAGTCACTTCAGGCTCAGGGTGACAGGCCAGCTCCACCTCCGAGCGCTGCTAAACAAATGGGGATAAGACACTGAGCCAGCCCCGCTTCACTGCCTAGTGTTGAGGGGGACCAGGGGTGTAGGCTCCTGGGGGTGCCGGGCACCAGTGCCAGCCCAAGGGGTGCTGGTCCCTGCCTGTCACCCCCCACCAGCCGCCAGCAAGTGGAAGAGAACACCCCCTGCCCGTTCCCTTGCCCCAATCCCCCGTGCTGTGGCTGGACGGAGCAGCGATGCCAATAAAGGGGATATGCCAATGCTTGCATTGGCACTGTCCAGGCAAAACCCCTTTGCGGATGATGCTGGGCCAAGGGAGGGATGAGTGCCACCTCCTTTGCAGGAGGTGCACAGGCACTTCCCAAACTGTTCAGCCCTCTCCCTAGGTGCCAGGAGGGGCTGAGAGAGACCCGTGCCGAGGCTCAGTGCCAGAAGAGGCTGCAGACAGGCAACTGTGTGGGACATGTCCCCTGCCCTCACCAGCGTGACAGCTGAGACAGGACCCTCTGCACAGCCCCCCTCGGTCTGCATGTGGCCCCCTTGCAGCACCTCAACCCAGCCCCTCTAATGGCTTCCATGTGTTGGCACCTCCCGACCCTGGTGCTCAGTGCCAGCAGCCCAACGAGATCCAGATGGAGCTGGGTGGAAATTCAGACAGCGGCAACGCGTGGAGCACAGGGAGCAGAGCCAGTGCAGGGTGGGGACCCACGTGGGTCCTGGGGCTGCCCGTGAACCCATGATGCAGAGGGAGCCTGGACTGGGGCACCCACAAAGGGTCCTTGTGTGGACTGGGTTGGAGAGATCTGGGGCAGGCTGTGCCTTTTGCAATGTGTTGTGTGCCCACAGGCTCCTTGCTGCCCTCACTGGGTGCACCTGGATTTGGGGTCGTGAGGGGTCTCCATGCTTGGATTTGTGGGGTTCCAGCTCCTCACTGTCCCTCATGAGCACAGACACCCTGAATGAGAGAGATGGGGGTCAGCCCTTTACAGTGTGCTACTGGCGTGGCACTGTCCTTGAACCAGAGCAGGGCTCTCCACTGGGCAGGTAGGGCAGGTCATCAAGATGGGGAGGTGTAAGGAGCCAGATCCTGCCTCAGGCTCAGCACTGGGACACTCAGCACATTCCAGGCTCAGCAGCTACATCCCCTCTCCCAGGGGTATCCCACAGCTTGACAGCTCCAGGTAAATCACACTGTCATCCCCTGCTGGGCTCTGGTTCCCAGCATCTAACCCGCAGTCTGATGTGTCACACAGTCACCCTTGTCTTGTCATGGTCACCCTTGTCTCTTGTCAGTCCCCAGCATGGCATTGGCAGCCTTTACCACTTGGAAGCCTCCTCTTGTCACCACCAGATGCCCCTCCTCTGCCACTGGAGGGGATCAAGGCAGTGGTTGCCCAGAAATGCTGTGGAACACAGGTGATGTACCTCCCATAGCTGTGGCTCCAGTGTTTGCAAACAACTCAGTGATTTCCTGGCATCTGATGCTGGTTTAGAGGCTGATGCCTGCTCGAGATGTAGCAGCACAGCAGCCAGAAAATGGGAGAGCATGTGAGACAGCAGCTCTGGCCCCTGTATTCTGCCTGTTTATAAACTCCAGAAAGCCCAGGCGTGCTCCAAATAGAAGTGTTTTGCTGCTGGCTAGGGAACCCCTAGATCTGTTGTCCCCATGTGCCAAGCCCTGTGTTCCCTTCCTTAGCTGAGGCTTGCCTGGCCAGGCAGTGGGGACACTCAGTTCTGGTGACCAGAGCAGCTTGAGGGCAGGAGAGGCACATCTGGTTCTCATCTGCATCCTGCTGCCCACCACCCTGGAGGGTGACCCCTTTCCTCTCTGATGTAAGGAGTCATGACCTGCCACCCATTTGGCAGCTGGAGATACCAAGAGCAGGCAAGGGGGCCACATGCCACCACAAAGTCCTGCCTGCCTGTGCTGCAGCTGCCTGCTGGGCTGCCCCATGGCTCAGCTCCCTGCCCCAGCTGCCTGACACACAGGCCTTGGGGACCCAAAGGAAGCTGCAAATCCTGTGCTTTGGGGAATAAAGATGCCTGGTGCTGGGTGCTGCACTCCCAGATGCCCAAGGGGAGGATGCACTGGTGCTGGACGTGGGCAAACAGGGCTTTCCAGCAGACCAGAGAAGATGCAAGGGGAGGGCCGGGGTGAGCAGCAATCTGGAATAAAGGAGAGGGATCCAGATGCCAAAATCAACTCTGTCTTCAAGCCATGGAGAAGAAAAACAGGAAGGGACCATGAGACCAGTCCCAGTGCCGGCACCTCCCTGTCCCACTGTGGGGCCAGGGCACTTCCTCCGAGGCTTGGGCTCTCTGGTGGCTCACGCAGCCGCTGAGCGAGCAGCGGCTTCCTGCTGCAGGCTGGAGCCCTGCCTGGACGCACCCTGCCCCAAGTAGGCAGAGGCACATCCAAACTTGCCTTTGCTGCCGTATCCCACCCTCCCCAGGGTGGATGCTGTGCCAAGATCGCCAGGGGAGCTGGTACAAGCCAGGCCTGGAGATGCTGAGAATGTGCCAGGTCAAAGCAGCCCATGGACTGCATCCATATGGAGTGGGGATGGGTCCAGCTTCCTGGCATGGAACAGGGACCAGCCCAAGCCCAGCAGGAAAAAAGTGCGGGAGAACATGGCCTGGGATATACTTGGTTTAAAAAATTTCCATCAGGCAATGCTACCCACCAGGGAAGGTCCCCAGCACGGAGATGCAGAGAGGTCCATGTCCATTGTCTCTATCCAGCACAGGGTGGCCAGATCACGTCTCAGGCAGGGGCTTGTTTGGGAAATCTATAGCTTTGGCAAAAGCCTTTGCAGCAGGGCACTGGTTGTGGGCGGTTGTGCAGCTCTGCCTGGGCTGTTTGACTGCCACCAACCGTGCCAAATTTCTGAGCTAGCCCTCAGGACTAGCCTCCTCCTCTCCCTGCCTCGCTGCCAGGATCAGCCTGCGTTCTGCAGGGGAGGAGGCAAGTTGCACAGGACTGTGAAGCAAAACAGTCTCAACTTACCTCTCATGGCTGCTTCTGCTTCCTTCTCTGCCAAATCCTGAGCCAAGGAAAGGAGTAAAAGCAGCTTCAGCAGAATGTGGGAGCCATAGGCCATGAAACATACACCTGTCTGTGTCATGAGGTGATGTAGAGAGCAAAGGGAACATACACAGTCAGGGGTTCAGCAGGGAGGGAAGGATGCATGGATTGAGGGAAGGAGACGTGCAGATGTTTAGATGGATGCAAGGATTGCTTGTCAGAGGGAGGAAGGGATAGATGGATTTATAGATGGATGTATGGATAGGTAGTTTGGACACTCAGTTACCATCCTAAGCATCAAAGATGCTCACTGTGCAGGGGCTGACATGTGTACAAGGGTGAGAGGCCCATGGGCAGGGAGCAGGGACTGTGTTTGGAAACAAGTCTTGGGTGTGACCTGTGCACCCAGTCCTCATGTGAGTGGCATCACAGCTGACGTGAGGAGACAGAGCCTGAATTGTCACCGGTGTGGGTCCTGAGAGAAATGGGGAGAATGTGGGGCATTGTCGCTGTATCGCAAGGAGGGAGAGAGAAGGAACACGGACTCGGCCCAGGATGTAGAGAGAAGAAGCTTTTTTTATTTAATTATTTATCACCTCTTTTATGTCTTAGTGCTTTGGCATGTTGTAAGTTCATTGGACCTCTAGTTACTCACCTCCTAGGGTGATTGGTCAAATTCTACAACCGCCTTTTCAAAATATTTGTTTAGTCAGTATCATAATTCTACAAACAACTGCAGGTGCAAAATAGTTTACAGAAAACCACAATATTGTTTTGAATAGCTTGTATGGGAAAGACAGGGCTCCCACGAAATGTTACAGTCTCACAGAATACTGCAGAAAGCTGGAAAATTTCTCTGCTGAAAGCTTTTCAGCATCCACAGGGCATCTCCAGAGGGATTGCATCCCCCTCAGGAGCTGCTTCCATCTCACACTGCCCAGACATGGAGAGAGCAGGAATAGCAGGGATCATGCCCAGAGACGCAGTGAATCCAAACACAAATGCTTTGAAAATGCACTGCTGAGCATTCTCCCTGACCATGGCTTTCATCTCACCTGCATGTGGATACCTGTGCCTGGGAACTTGCTAGAGATCCAAGCACTCAACCCATTAGAGACCCCTGTGAGGCCCCATGCTCCCTCTTCTTCATCTGCCTCCCTTTCTAGCTGCCACAGGCCTGAAAATTCCTTGCCCGTCTTTCCTGAAACAGAGGAGACATCACCTGCCAGGCCAGATGTGCTGACACCCAAAGAGATGTGGAGAAGGGAGAGACCTGAGACATCTCTTGCTGCTGCACTGTCAGCTTCTCCCTACAGAAATTGTTTCTTTCTTAGCTTGCTGGGGCTGGCCCCTTCCCTGCCTCTAGGATGGTTTTGGTCTTTCACAGATGGGAAATGCCAAGCACGTGGCCACAGAGATACTGGGAGGCAACAGCCAGCAGTGCAGCTCTGCCCAAGCACTGCTGCTCGTGATGCTCTTGGGAAGTGGCTGCTCCCTGCTCCAAGCAGCAGCAGCAGCCCACAATTTTCCTGCTAGCTTTTTGCCTTTTTTTTTTTTTTTTTGGCACTGGAAACAGTCCTGTTGTCCAAGCAAGAGTTCCCAGTGTTTTGTTTTCCTGCCCTGGAGTGTGGTGGCACTAGGGGACACATACTGTGTGCTCCCCATGCACACATTTCTGCTGTGCAACAGGAGAACTACACCTCCTCGGTACTGCCATGTCACTCGCTCTCCTCCCTTCCCTGTGGCAGGATCTCCATCTTCTCCTCCAGCTGCAGGGACTAAAACAGAGCAGGACATGCTTTGGGAGCCTCCCTGGGCAGCCTCTCTACCTGCTCTCCCTCACCAGCTGCACTCTGTTGTCCCCTTCATCTACTGCCACATCAGCTGTGTTGTCTGCATGGGCAGAATAAACAAGTAGAGGTTATGGACAGCACGGCCCAGCCCTGTGCAGGAGCTTCTGAACCATCTGGGGCACTCCAGTGCTCCCCATGTTTCTGGGATTGCATGGAGCAGGCACTGGGCAGACAGCTCTGTACAGCTGGGCTTTTCTCTGCATCCTCAATATGAGGACCAGAGTTAAATGTGCATCTCATGTGGCTTTGCAGGGTCACAACATATTCAAGCAGCTCCCAGCCTTTGTTCTGCACTGGAAGATCCACCAGATGTGGGAGCAACCAAGCTCCACGTGAATTCTAGGCACTGGCACCAGCATAGTCACCTCTGTGCCGATGGACTGGGAGGTGGTAAGGTGCCAAAAGCATCAGATCTGTCCGGGATCCCCTCCTGGGATGATGACTGATCCCCAGGATGGTCTGCAGACCTTAAAGGCACTGGTTCCCAGGGGAAGGCTGACCTGGAAAGTGCTGATCACCAGAAATATGCTAACCTGGAAGGCACTGATGCCAGAGAGGATGCTGGCTTGGAAGGTGCTGATTGCCAGCGGAGTGCTGGAGATGCCAACCTGGAGGGCACTGGTCCCCAGGAGGATGCAAACCTGGAAGAGGGATTCCTGGGAGGATGCCAGTCTGGAAGGCACCAATCCCCATGGGATTTTCTGAACTGAAAGGCAACATTTATCCAGAACATCGTGCTTTTCCCCTACTACAGAGCACTTCTTTCAGCTCCCCACTTATGCTGGGCAGCAGCTCAGCCAGGGACCTCTCCAAGGGCCTGGGCTAGGGATCCACACTTAGGCAGGCATCTATGGCTGGCAGCAAAGAGCCTGGCGAGCTGCCGGCAGAAAGCTGAACCAGCACCACCTCTTCCAATTGCCCTCCTCTCCGGAACTCCCCCGCTGCCCAACTATGGGCAAGGGGGCATGTGGCCCCTAACTACTGCCAAAACAACCACAAGCCCCATCCTTCTGCAGGAAAATGAGATACACAGGCTCTGTTTTCCCACTAGATGGCAAACATTGCCTTCAAAAACAGCCTGTGGAGAAATTGTGTCCATCCCTGTGAGAGGAGGCTGAGAAAACCCTCAGGGAAAAGCCCTGGGGGTGGCGGCCCTAAGGCTGCTTCAGCGTGCGGCTGGGGGTAGCAGGGACCCCAGCATGCTCCTCATCTTGCTTCTTCTGTCTTTTCTGAAATTGTTTTCCTTTCCCACCTGCCTGATTTCTCCCTGGTCCTGGAAGACCCATCCCTTGCCCTGTGCTGGTGGGACTGAGCAGCTTGGGCATGGAGGAGAGGCATCTGGTTAACCCTGGGTAGCACCTTGAAATCCCACAGCCACAGAGCGAAGCCCAGAAGCTTTGCTGGGAATTAATTACGCTGTGGTTTGCGAACCAAATGCAAGTTAATTCCTCTTTGCAAGTGCTCAGGTCCACAGGCAAGCCGTTATGCTGTGTGTAAATAAAGGAGGCAGGGACAAAGGCTGTGCGTGGGGGTGTGCACACTTGTCTAAGGTCTTCTACCTGCTCAGAAATATTCCCAGGTTTGAATTCAGACCCAGATTTTTTCATGGTCTCTGTATTACCCTTGTGCCAAAGTTTCCTGAGTGTTTGCTGCTGGCCCTGGCATTGCTGCAGTATTGCTGTGTGGTTAAACATGATGTGTCATAGCTAATGAGGGAGCTAACTGTGGATGGTAAATGTTTAATATGGACAAATCAAGCCAATTAGGCAATGTCAAGAGAAAAGTGTGTCATCTCAGCTGTGTCTGTCCTGGGTGGAGGAGAGGTTCTGTGGAAGGGTAAAACCCCTGCCGCTGCAGGATCAGCAGCTCCTAGCACCAGCCAAGGGTAAAGATCCTGGATGCAGATCCTCCTGCAGACCTCCAGCCCACCCAGCGGGTACTTTCACCTGGGTTTTTTTCAAAACAAGATTTTCTGGAATAAAGACCTCTGGGTGGCTGGGCAGGATGGCAGCCATCTCCAGTGCCAAGCTGCCAAATGGGAAGTAGTAAGTCAGCCCACTTAAAGCACTCCTTGTAGACCCCCAACAGGACTCTTGGTCATTCACAGCATGCTGCCTGCTTCTGTGGCAAGCCTGTGGCCCCAGAGCTCTGCCGTGCTCAGACAGGAGCACCATGGATCCCCAACAGTGGGGCTCCCAGTGACAGCCTCCCACCAAGCATTAATTAACTGGTGGCAGCAGCTGTATTCCCTCCACAAAGGGCTCTGGAGCCCTGCTCCTCACAGCTTCCTCTGCCCCATTTTCCTCCCAGGCACATTGTTTGGTATCATTTACACCTGGGTGAGAAGGATCCTTCGGGTGTCCTGGCCACTTCCTTCAGGAAGAGATTATTGCCTCTTCTTCCACGAGGGCTGGCAAGTCTCTCTCAAGGCTATTTTTAGTCAGAGAGAAAACTCTGGAAAATGAAAGGAAGAGTGTGACTGGGGAATAGAAACTGAGGGAGCTGTCAGGAGTCAGTCTGCAGCCTGTGGCTCAGGGCAGCAAGCCAGTGAAAAATCGTGACAGCCACTGACTCACGAGCTGAGCAGGTAGAAAGCCCTTCTGACCCCTTCCAGCTGGGCTCCCTGCCAACCCTTGTATGTGCTAATGCCTGGGGACAACAGGGCAGAAGCAGAGACAACATGGATGGTGTGGCCTCTGGTGCACCCCTGTGGCTTGAGGCTTCCCCATCCCTTGGTGAAACACTCAGCCTCCGCAGGCAGCAGAACAGAAGTTAAGAACAGATGTGGCTGCTTCACTCCTGAAGCTGAGATTTGCCAGTCCAGGAGGGCTTGACCCCTGCTCTTAACCCCAGGAATGAACAAGTCCCCATGTCTGAGGCTGTCATACCTTTGCCTTGATGTGTGCCTGATTCCAGCTTTCCAGTCCAGGTCCCGGGAGTGTTTCTGGCCCTTCCCTGTAGGCTCAGGGTTCTGAGGGTGGTTTCCACCAAACAATGCTTCCTGCCTCTGCATGGCATCTCTAACTGGTGACAGGCTGCCGTGGGCAGCAGCGACCCTCCCACCCCCAGCTCTTACTTCAGGCCCTGTCTCAGATCCCTCAAGGCTGGGCCCTGTCAGGACAGGTCTCAAGATACCCAGCAAACCAGGGGCTGAAGCAAACTGGGAGCCATGTCCTCTCCCACCTGCAGCAGGGTGACACCATCCACATCCCTCAGCTCGTGCTGCCAGGGGAGAAAATCCTCTAAGCATGAAGATGCCAATGCTTCAGTAATTCTGGTGGAGCTGCACCAAGCTACCTTGGGTAAGGACCTGCACCTCTCTCCCAGTGGCCTTTCCCGGGGTTTTGGCATGATGTGGGGCACTGGTGGCAGCCTCAAAGAGGCTGCAGGGACTGTGGGGCTGGGCATCCTCTTTGTGCCTGTTCAGATCCCCCAGCAGGTGATGGATGAGAGGCATGAGCAGGCAAGGTAGCCAAAGAAGCTGGGGAAATGCTTTTGCTGTGTGCAGAGTTGGGGGATGAGCCTCTGCAGACCCATCTGGGCTTGCTCTTCAGCAGGGTAAAGGCAATAACCCACCATGGCACTCCGAGAACCCCAGCAGAAGCATCGTGCAGAAACCAGCGTCCAGGCCTGCACAGAGAGGAGCAAGGACGCTCCAGCTACATTGGCACTAAGAAATCAGCTCTGCCAAGGACTGCTTTCTGGTTGGGAATGATGCCTGCCTTTGGAGTCAGGCTAGCTGACCTGGGCCAAAACCTGCCGGAAATGATGCTCAGAGTATTCCAGTACAAGGGGACATTTGCTTCAGTTGCTGTCACCTGTGCAGCCCTGATGCCCTGCAGTGGGCACTGCTCTGTCTTCAGGGGCACTGAGACAGTCGAGAAGGTCAGACTGCTGCCTGCAGCCTGGCTAAAGAGATCTGCTGGGTTTGGGGGCCCACTGGAAGGGCGAATGAAGGAAGCACGGTACAATTTGTATGCCACCATTGCTGGAAAGGCAGACTGCTGCTGCCCAGCAGGAGGGGAACCCAGCGAAAACCAAAGCCTCAGATGGAGGAAAGAGGAAGAAGTCGGCGCTGTTGGTGGCTCAGATCCTGCAGTGGGTTAGTGGCCTCCCTTTCCTGCGGGATTTTTGCTGTTTGCTTATTCTTATTACATAAGCATAGTAGTTTGGCTCTGCTCCAGGGCCGAGCTCTGCAGAAAATAACCTCTTTCTCTTCTTTTTGCATCACAATCCTTTAAAAGCAGCAGTTCCTAAGCTGTGGCCTGAGGATCCCCAGTGAAGACCTGACGGATGATCTACAGACCTGCTTCACCCCTACAGTGCTCCTTGCTCTGCAGGGCTGGAAACCTCTAAGAGTGTTAGAACTGGGATCTGGAGCCCAGAGGAAGTGTACTGGTGCCTGAAAGGTCATGCTTTCATTTCTTCAGTGGCTTCAAAGATAAAAACCCGAAAGGATCTGCCACCTTGGCTGGAACATCAGCTGCAAAGGGAAGTGCAGGTTCCTTTTGCACAGGCTCCAGCACAGCCTGTGGTGACCAGTACTGTGATTCCCCTGGTATAATAATTCTGATACCCTTCCTCAAAGCACAGCTCAGATCCAGAAAGTCAGAAAAGCCCCAAAAAGACAAGGAGACTGGTTGTTGGGGTGATGGGCAGCAGCTGAAACCCCACGAGATGCAAGAGGGGATGCTGCCCTCCTGGCTGTTGGTCTTGCTCCTGTCACACCAAGGGAAGCCCAGCTTCCTTGTATCTCTGGGATCTGGGCTGTTGATGTCTCATATCTCTCCTGGGCTCCTCATCTTTGCCGAGAATGGCAAGGAGACCACACAACTCCCCACTGCCCCTCTGCCCGTGGCCAAGCCAAGCCTCTCCAAGCCACACAATCCATCAGCAGCAAAGGACAAATTAACCAGTGGTGGTGCAAGAAGAGAGAGGACAAGACCAAGACGTGGGGCTTGCAAGTATCTCTGCAAGGAAATGAACCTTCACTGTACCACTGTGAGTACTTACTGAAATGTACACAGGGCTGTGTGATCTGTAAACCTGAGCAGACTGTAAAAAGGAGGATAAGGTGCCAAGTTCTCCCTTTATCATTTAGATTTACCTTCACTTCTTTTTTTCTTTGAAGACAGTTTCCAGGCTAAGTTTTTTGTATCTTGTACCCAATAAAGATATTGAAAGCCCTTTAATCTACTCCTGTGTAATCAGCAACCTATTTCACTGTGGAGGTAAATGACAGTGGTGTGAGACATTAGCTGTGCATGGCTCGGAGCTCACTGGAAAACATCCTTGATTAGCTGGGAAGTATTCACTGGCATGCACCTGGGGCAGGCTAAGCAGGCCAGCCTCACCCCATCCTTGGCTGCAAACCAGGTGGCTTTCAGTGTCCTCTCACAGGTACAGGGGGCCATGCACAGCCTTGTGACACCATCCAAGTACTCCAGGAGGGTGCCAGGAGGGATAAAGCCAGGCAATGGCAGTACGGAATGTGTCTAAGGCTCTGATGTGATGTCAGCTCTGAACTGACACTGGCTTAAGTGTACCAGCATGGGAACCTTGAAAAAGAGTAGCAGAGACCCACCAGGATGGAGATTTTGGGTCCTCCCGTGCTCGCTGTGTCCTGTGCAAGCTCTTTCACCATGAGCATATGTGGCTGTCACATGTGCTCAGCTCCCACTGCCTGCCTGCAGCCACTGCTGGTGCTGGTGGGAGTTTGGCCAATGCCTTCTCCTTGCTCTGTGTCTATGTGAGAAGGGAGCCAGGGGGGCAAGGCTTGTGGACCCATCCCAGCACCTCATAGGCTCCTTGAGATGGCCTCTCCAGCAAAGACAAGCACTGCATGACCAAAGCAGGGCTCCCCTGGCCTGGAGGATTGTAACAGTGTTTTTTCCTGTGGTTTTAGGACAGTAGGGAGGTAAAAAGAACACTGAAGCATCTTCCATGGCCTGTGTCAGCGCTCAGCACCATGGCTTCAGTTCCTGCACACCAAAAGGAGCATCAGCACTCAAGTGCAGGATGTGCCAGCTGTGTGTACCTCTCCAAGCCACACAGGAAATGCTGCTCTTACAGGTGCTGTCCAGAGACTCAGACCTGAACTAGACCCTAAAGCCCTCACAGTCTCATCTAAACAGACCAGGCATGCAATGAATGGAAGAGTTATCTGTCACTCCTGTGCACAGGGAAGGAGGAGGACAGTGACTGGCACACAGAGACCATGGCAAGGCCACAGTAAAAGGATGAGGGTATTGTCACTGTGGAGCAGAGCTTGGCAGTGTCATTCTCCCACAGCCCAGGTGCTCCTGAGCTCAGAGCTGCAGCTATGTCTGTCTGATAAACTCTCTGACACAGGTAGGGAGCAATCTCTTCTGCTGGGGCTGCTCCTCCACCCTGGGGCATGCTGGTGACAAAGGACATCTTCCCACAGCATGAGCACGAACCCTCTTGTCCCTTCAGAAATGGTGTTTGGGATGCAGCAGCAGCAGCTGCAAGAAATTTAGAGGAAGGGCAGGCCAGAGCAGCCTCTTACTTTGTGCCCATCTGTCAGAGCAGCCTCTTACTTCGTGCCCGTCTCTGAGTCCTGTCGTGTTCACCCCAAGCACCCCTGATCACAGAAATAACTCTCTTTTTAAATAAAAGAAACCAAACCAACCAACAAACAAATCAGCTGAAACCCACGAACAGCAACCAAACCACAAAATACTTGAAATGTGTTGGAGCGACCCATCAGCATTTTTCAGTCAATAGCAGGCACAGATGTGGTCCAGGGTGCTGTTCCTCTACTGCAAGGAACTGGAAGTACCCATCTTGGTGAGCTCACAAAAACCAGCCCAACCTCGTGCATTGTGTCCTGAGCCCTGCATCCCCCCTGGATGCCCTCAAGCAAAGTTCTCTCCAGCTTTTTTATCTCTGCTGCCAGTTTCTGTGGGTCTCCAGGATGTGCTGCCACACACCCACAGCCTGGAATGGCTCCATGTGACAGCTAGCCTTGGACTTTGCCTGCCTGAACAAAGACAAGAAGAGACCCGGTGGTGCCTTCCTTCTTCCCAGCGGGTGGCTGCCTTTTTCTGCTGGCCGGGATTTTTCAGGGAGTCAGGGACATTGGGTTAAGCATTGCAAGAGCAGGGCAGAGAGCCAGGAGTGCTCTTGTTCCCGTAGCACAGGAGGTCAAAGGACCAGCACGCTCCCATCCCGGAGAGCACTCACAGCTCCTCCGTCTGCAGCCACTTCCTCAGGATGTGAGAAATGCTGGGTAGGTAAAGACCTCCTGGGGATGAAGGACAGGGAAGAGCCTCTGCTGGTACCCCTCATCCCAGCCCCCTGTAGGGTGAGGTGTGGCTCAGCAAGCAGGATGCTTAGAAGGGGCAGCAACTACAGGGCAGCTGCCCCAGAATCCTGTGGGGCTCATCAGCAGGCACCAACAAGAAGGGTGAGAACAGGTTAATGAGCCTCTTTGGTCATTCAGAAGAGCGGCAGTATACACCTCTTACAAGAATAAAAGGATGTGAAAGGCATCTCGTGAAATTTTGCAGTGCAAAGGATGAAGGAAAGAGCCCAAGAGCAGCAGTCCTGGGTCAGGACAGAGGCTCTCTCACGCTGTCTCTCTCTCTCTAGCTGAGACCACTGCTAGGCATATAAGAGAAATCAGCAAACACAGGAATCCAGTCATCCTTCCCTGCCACCCCCTCCCAGCACCCAGGAGTGGCCAGTGCAGGAGCTTCTCCAGGTGGGGCTTGTGTGGGAACCACCTGCACCTACCTGTGGTGGGTTTGTCCAGCCCCTGGCTGTGCCCCGCCGGCACCCTGTGCTGAGAGTTCAATGGATTATCAACAGAGAGTGTGAAAAGAGCACTGCTGTTGTTTTTAAACTTCAACCTGAGCATTTCAGGGATGGACATGGAACAGGAGCCCTTGGTCTGTCCCTGGCAATGCCGCAGGGGGCTGTGAGGAGGATGTTTCTAACCAAATTTGACCGGGGGTCCTGGGTCAGCCTCTCTGAAAAAGAAGGAGGCTTTTAAAGACCTTCAGGGATTCCAGGGGATCAGTGCACTTCTAGTGCTACAGGGGTAACTTTACGAGAAGAGAGAGGAGCTCAGGGGCTTACTAGCTTTCTATGCTGCTCAGTTTGATAGTTCCTTTCCAACAGTTTAGGAGTCTGGCTAACTCAATGGCTATGCTTGGAATGGGATGCCTTTTTTTTCCCCCATCCTTCTGACTGTTATCTTGATGACTCTCCCCTCTGTTTCCAGTAACAAAGGATGCACGAGCAAGTCCTTCCTTAGCAGGGCATGGAGGCAGTCTGCCTTATCAGGAACAGAAGAGCCAGCCAGGGACTTTCCATTCCTTGCTGCTGTGCCCTTTTAGGAATACCAGCCTGGTAAATCTTACTTGCTTCAGAGACTTCCCTAGCTCCCCCTGTGCACTCTTGGCAGTTCTGTCCCAGAAGACCTTAGCTTGACTTTCTTTGATGGCTTTTTCCTGCTCCTGATAAGCCTCTGCCTGGAAATCCTTGGACAGGGGTATCCTGCAGGAAAACTGGGAAGGATGATGCTGTTCTGGTGTAGTACAGCCCCTTTGCTCCACAGGGAAGCCCTCAAAAACCCTGCCACTGTGGCCTCCTCTGGCTTCCTTTGTAAGTAGCTGAGAAAAAGTCTCACTTTGGAATTTTGTTGTTCGGCTCTTTGTCTCTGCTGTCCCTGATGGCCCATGCAGGCATGGCATGGAGCTGCAGACTCTCTTCACACCAGAGCTGTACCAAGAGTTGATCGCCTGTCTGTCAAAGAAAGCCCATTGTAGCAGCTCTGTATCAAATCCCTGCAGAGCTACCTGCCCTCCACCTTCACACACACTGTCCAGAACAGGAGAGCAGGAAGAGAGGCAGAAATGCAGCAGAAAGAGAGGGAGAAATGCGGAGCAGATCGGAGCTGTTCAGTCTGGAAAATACTGACCCAGAGGCTTTTGTGTAAGTACAAGCAGACATAGCCAATGAAGGGCAAGATCTGGACCAGGAGGAATTCTTTCCCAGAGTGCACTGAAGGGGTTCTGGAAACAGAGAGGGCAGTGACCCTCCTGAAGCCCAGCCAGAGCCCTTGGAAAAAAGCACCTCAGGGTCACATCACAGGGGTGAATGCCCTGTTGGAAGAAGTTGTTCTCTCCCTACCTTTGCCTGCATGCAGCACAAGAAAGGCTGCAGCCTCACAACTAGTGGTGCAAGTGAGGCAGAGCCCTCTGGAAAGCTGGAAGGTTCTGCTCATCATGGATTTGTCCCAACTGCCAGCACAGCCCATGATGAATGGCCCCAGCATGTTCCAGCACACCACAGCCCCCCAGCATTTACTTTAGACAGCTGCAGCACAAGGAAGACAAATGAGATCCAGAGAAACCCAACCTTCTATTGGCCCCCTCTGTCTCTATTTACATGTCTGTTTTCTCCTCCAAGGCCATGCATCTCCTTTGTTTAGGAGAGTGTCTGGCTTCTGATCTCGTTCCAGATGTTTTTTTGCTTGAGTCCTTCCTTATTCTGTTAGAGTGCTGAGCACAGAGACTTGGGGGCCTGCTTTGGTTAGAACTCCTTTGACTCCAGTGCTTCAGACCCTGCACCAACCCAAAACCATGGCCTCTGCTTGGCACTACCCTGGGGGGCCAGGCAGTGCACATCTCCTGCCAGCCAAGCTCTCACAGCTGCCTGCCACTCGAAATCTTGGAAACATCACAAGGGTGAGGACATACCATGAAGTGGAATGGTCTCCATCTCTCTGAGCTCTCCAGAGAGAGAAAGGACCCTGCGAGGGCTTCCCGCTCAAGATGAGCCTGAGCTGTGCCCTTGCTCCAAGCCTGGGCTGAGCATCAGGATGCTGGTGATACACCCATCCACTCCACTGGAGCGTGCAGCAGCGCGAGAGCTCTGCGGGGAGCCCAGCCCTGCGAGGACAGGTGGTCTGGGAAGTGTTTGGCAAGATGGGAACAGTGTGTTCTGCCAGCTAGCTCTCCAGCTTCAAACCAGCCTTTATTTATCCCCGAGCAAGGCTGCACAGCTGCTTTCAAAAGGCGTTTGATGCTAAACTCCTTGGCTTCACGTTCGCCCTGAAGAGCTCTTTTCTGTTATCTCTTTGGGTTGATTTCTTTTTTTTTTTCCTGAAGCCCAAATTCAAATTATGCTGGTGAAACAGAGCCAAGCCTGCCAAGGCCCTTGTCAGGAGCACCCTAGCATGTGGCCCAGATGGTGACAACAAGGATGCTGGTTTTCACTGCTGATGGCTCACACTCTACCATTAGCACCGCACAGCTTGCTCCACTTCAAAGGTACTTCTGACGGAAGACACACAAGATCTGTTTCTTTCAGTCTGGCTTGGCAAGCTCTCTCCACACTCCCGAGGCACCTTCATCACATGGGCACTAGGTCAGATCCTGGATTTGCATCCAGGAGCAAGGGTGTCTTCTGACAAAAGGCAGCCTCAAGCACCCAGCAAGTGAGTGGGGGCTTCAGAGTGTAACTCCATCCTCCCTTCTCCACCTTTTAGAGAGGTTCCCAAGTTCATGGGAAGTGAAGAATTTCATGCAGCCCTCAGAAGTATAGCAAAAGGCAGAGAAAGTCCACCTCACCCACTAGGAACCTGTTAGGACAGTATAATGGGGGGAAAATGGATTTGGAAGGACTGCTGGGGTCATCTAACCCATCCTGTGCTGAGCCACAGCCAGCACTTACAGCTCTCTGACAAGCTCTGGTGTAACTGTAAAAGTTTCCAGCAGCAGACATGCAGCATTTCTTCATCTGCCTCTTCCTGTGAAATGGAATTTCCCCCAAAGTCTGATCCCTGTGGTTTCTTGACTCATCAGAATTAAACTCAGTACTTCTTTTCACTTTCTTTTCACTGTATCTGTGCACTTGGAGACCATCTCATCCATTCCTGGAAGCAAGATAAACTCAAGTTCCTTCAGCCTGTTGTTTGAGGCCACATCATCCAGACCTCTGATCAAACTCACTGCTGTCCTCCACAGCCCTCCCAAGTGGGTGCACACCTTTCCAGAGTCCACCTGTCCCATCTGGGACCACCTCTCCCAACGAGACCGATTTTTATAATTCGTGTGCCACAGGACCACTCACGAGTGATGTCCAAAATCCTCACTAAAGAAATCTCAGAGATAGATCAAGCAGCCATCCCTGCTGAAAGGGAAGGGGACAGCGCCTGGATGCAGTGACAGCAAGCTGCAGGACATGTACCCCCTTTTCCTCATCCCAACAGCCACCACACAACCCCCACTTCTCCCATTAGCACTGCACCAGCTGCCAAGTTGGGCTGGAGGCCTGAGCACCTCTTGGTATGAGGCTGACTCACAAATGGCTCTTTGTGGTGATTTTTTGCTTCAGTCTGCAGTAACTCAGTTTTAAACACCAGCTCTACAGCACACAGGCATGCCAGGAGATGCTATTTTTTGCAACAAACCACCTGTGTTGGGTTTGCTGGCAGCAGGGCTAGTGAGTAGTTTAGCTGGAAACCAGACCAAGGTGGAGAGAGCATCCTTCCTACTATCCTCTGTCAAGCTGCAAAATATCTGCTGCTGCAAGTGTCTATACTGGGATGGGGGGCAAAGCAGTGCAAACAGGACAGAGCCTCCCTATCCGAAGTGAGAAGTGCTGAGCTGAGTGACAGCATTTCCAGGACCTGCTGCCCTCCTGAAGCCCACTGAATCCCACAGGCTCAGCAAAGAGCCATTGCACAGCATAGACACAGCTTTCAGAAACAGCAGGGTCCAACACAGCAGATTTCAGCCCTGCTTTCACCCCAGGCAGGCGATGAAACCCACAGCCCTGTTGTCTCTGACACTGGGAATTCCCTGGGGTAGCTGTCCTTGGCAGGGTCAGAGGACAATGCAGTGGCTGGGAAGTGAAAGCAAGCACTGTGAGAAGAGGCTGAATCTGTAGCCGTAGCGTATCTGGGACACTTCTGCTTTTGTTCTTTGAAGTGCAGTGGCTGTCATCCATCACCGTAAACGCTGACTGGTGCCTTTCCAAAAGCTGTGTCAGCTAAATAAAAAGGTGGGAAACTATATGTTGCAGGTACTTCAAGGAAAGCACTTGATTTATTTGCCAAAGACCACCTCAGCAGCTCACATTTCTCTGTCTCTCCCACAGAGAGCAGAAAGTCACAGCTTGATAATTTAAACAGGATTGAGGAGCGTCCATGTAAACACAGTTGTGGGCTTGCAGTGTGGGGACAGTCCGTGCACCTCCCAGCAGAGGAGGGGCTTTCCCAGCCATAACATCTGCAAGAAAGAAAATGTTGCTTTCTGTGGGAAAGTGGGAAAGAATGAGATGTGTTTGGAGAAAGGAACGACCAAAGGCTGCAGCAGGTGAACTTCCCAAACCAGGAAGCTTGTGAAACACCACACCTTGCAAATCTGCATTGACACAGCACAGCTGCCAAATCCTCTGGGCAGGCACAGAATAGTCACTGTGCCAGTAAAATCTGTCTAGGGCAGAAAGATCTAAGGAAACTGTGCAGAAACTGGGCAGCATGGGGACAAGGAGACAGAGGGAGATACCAGGATTAGAGGTTTGCTCTTGTTAGATCTGAAGAAAGATTGCAGGAAGAGCCCCTGGGTCTGCCTTACTATCACCAATCTTCTGGCTTTCCCTTTTCACTGTGGACAAAGAAAGATTTCTCCTGCTTATGTGTATAATGCATCCCAGCCAGCCTCAGGCTGCACACCAATTTCACAGATTCATGAAAGGATCCAACATCTTCTTGTCTTTGCTTGCCCCATGGCTGTCCCTCTCATTCCAAGCAGAGCTAACCAGATGTTTACTAGCCCACTCCAAGCCCCATGCCTGCAGTCTGAGCTGGTGGTGACCCCTCACCTCAGTCTCTGACAGAAACAGCTCTGTTTTACCCTGAATCCAGGCCATTTTGCTGTGGTTGCAGAGCAATTGAGAAAAGAAGAGAGGATAGGTTTCCCCAGCCTTCTGTGGCTGGGCACACACTGTGGAGAGCAGAAGAAAGCCTTACCTAGAGGCACAGCTAAGCAGGAGAACAGGAAGGAGAGGTGTGGAGGGCCACAGAAATGGCACTGAGCCTCCTGTCACTGCCTACTGCTTGTTCTGGAGGGATGGGTAGCGGGTTCTTTCCAGAGCGTTCTGTCAGCAGGTTAAGCCTTCTCTTTGCTTGTCCTCCTGGTTTTGTCTTTATCTCCAGTTTTTACTGCTGCTGTGCATCTGAAGGTAGAGAGGATGGGTCTCCCCTCACTTTCCAAAGGGTGTTCTGGACTCTGGGACTTGGGCAAAGCTGTGCCTGGCTCGTGGCTGAGCCCACACTGCAATGAGCTGCAGTTCCTGCTACTTCTAAAAACACAAAGCAGAGTCAAGTCCTGTCTAGGCACAAAGGTCTCCATATAAGACAACTTTTGGGCTCAATTTGACTCCAGGAGCTCAGGCCAGGAAAAACACCCTGATCCCATGCTGCAGTCCTGGGGATGAGGCCATGGAGGTGCAGGCTGGGCAATGCCACCAGGGAGAGTTCAGCTGCAGGAGGAGCATGGCGGGAATGGCACCGGCTCCTTCTCGGAACCACACAGCCTGGCTAAGAGTGCTGGCATCTTCCCACAGGACAAATCTCAGCACGAAGTGTCCAGACAAGCAGCAGTGGTGATGATATGCTAGAAATGAGGGGGGAGCAAGCAGGGGCCTGAGGATGAGAGGTGCCAGGTCTGGATCCTCTCCATCGTCCACACATGTTGTTCAGGCAAGAGCGAACAGTAAAACGGAACAAGACTAGAGGGGCTTTTCCTCACCTGGCTCCCCACCCTTCCCAACCACCCACATGTCTCATCTCCTCACATAAACCCAGAGAGGTCCCTGAGCCCCTGCCAGCTGGATCTGGCACTTGTGCCAAGGGAGAGCCTTGGCACCAAGGAGAGGAGGCCACCAGAACGGGGAACAACTGGCCCCTGCACAGGCAAATGTGCCCAGGGCATGTCCACAACTCCTGTTGACTCTTGTGCACCAGGGAGTCCCGTGAAGAAGCTGTGTGAAGGCTGTGAGAGGGGGAACAGCTTTTAGCCCCCGTGGTGCTGCTCACCTTGCCTGCAGGTCCATGTGGGGAGGATGCAGTCAGTTCCTTCCCAGTCACTCCAGGAGCAGCATGTGCAACATGCTGGTGTCAGAAGAAGCCCCCATACACCATCTCTTTGGAGGCAAGGGACAAAACCAGTTCCAGTAAAGTGCCTGGAAAGGATATTAGGGCACCAAGGGAGACCGGTGTAGCATTTACCTTGGTGCCTTGCTCTTGCTGCAGAGAAGCAGGTGGGTGTTTTTGCAGTGGAACCTTCAATCCTACCTCCCAGCCTGGTATGTCTGTGCCAGGTCAGACCTTGAGACCGCAGCAGATTGTGCCTGCTGTGTCTAGTGCCCCTTGAACTCAGCCTGGGCAGTATCCAAGACTGCTTTCACCATGCCAGGCAGACACACGAGTGCTCTCATGATCCCAGCTGTGAGTGCTGGCAGCCAGGGAGCGACCCAAAGCCTGCTCAGTGTGCTTGCATAAATGCAGCCTTGTCCTTTGTCTCTTGCCTTGTGCACAGTCACCAAGAGAGTGGCTGTTTTGCCAGCTCCTGGTGAAAACTTTGCAGTTATAGCATCTTGTTACTCCACAACATGTGAAATACAGGTCCCAGGTTTGAATGAAGGGCTACAGGTGATTCAGCCAATGCTCCAGAGCCAAAGTGATCCCTGCAACTAACTCCGGAGCTACTGAGGGTATGTCTGCATTGTACTGCAGTGGATTCTGTTCCTGCACCCCCCACCCCGAGAATGCAGTGAGGGTAGGAAAAGAGCAGGAAAAACATGTCTGGGGAGTGAGAAACAGGAGGACTTTTTTACTGAAACTAGCTTTGGGCTGGGAACCGAGGTTTTTGACATGGCAGTGACTAGCTGCTTTCCCTAAGGAAAGTGGCTGCTTCCTTCTGAAGAGATCATTGACATTTTGAATCAGAGAAACTCACTCCCTAGTTTACTAAGCACTGAACCAGTCTGGTTTTTGACAGATTTCCAAGAGGAGTTGGGCTCTGGAGTGGGGGGAGAGGCTGCTGCAGGGCTGGAGGAAGGATAGGAGCCAGGATCATGTACCTGATCTGGGACAGCATCTCCTCTTGTCCTCCCCTGGGGGGTAAGAGCAGCTGCAGCCAGAGCTGGGATCTGGATCACCATCCACTTGAGAACCATGGCAGATAAGGACCTAGCAGGGATCTGTGGTGTGCAGCTGCATTGCTCTGAGGAGAACACATTTACTGCTCCCAGGAGAGATGGGAACCCTGGGCTTTGCAACTGTGCTCTTACAGGCTGGTTGGCCAAGACATCCCCCAAACTCTTAAGGAAATAGATTAATCTGCTTCCAGCGTCCAAGAGATCAGTGCAAGCCCCTTCTCCCTCATTTTCACTGGTCCAGGACACTGTTCTCCTTGTCATGGTAGTCTGCAGCCAAGGACGAATCTGATCCACCCCAGGCTAAGCCCCTCTGGCAGTCCCTGCCCTTCACAGGGACCTGCTCCAGCTGCAGCAGCTCAGCCTCAGAGGAGATCTATGCCAAGCATCCTCCCCCTCCCCAGCCACGTCCCCCTCACAGGTCACTGAGCGAGCAGCAGGAAGGCTTCTGTCCAAGCCAGCGCCAGTTATCCTCATTTCCCACTCACACTGTTTGTCTTGGCCTCTCTTCCCATACCAGCCTTCCTTCTCTTCCCTCTTCTGCCCAGGATTGAATTGCTGGGGCTGTCACTGTAGTTAATGATCTGGGACAGAGCTAGTGCTCTGGGGGAGTCACGCTCAGAGACATCCGAGCAGTGTGTGTGCAGATACCAGGGAGGAGGACCCCAGAGGGGAGAACACCTGAAAGAGAAACAAGCCTGAGTTGTGAGTGAGTGAGCCAGGCAACCAGGGAAGGAGAAGGAACAGGATTAAGCTTGCATTCAAGAGGTGTCAGCAAAAAGCCATCAGGTACCTGGGCACTCCCTGGCTTGAACAGCCCAGCCACTGCACCACCGTGGATGCCATCCCCCAAGGGCTGGTGGCCGTGTTCCCCCTTTTCTTCAGGAACAGTCCTGGGCCATTTCACTCCCAGTCTGTGCCCAGACATGCTGGCTAGCACCAGACCCGACTAATTTAATGACGTGGACAGTCACATAGTGGTGCTAGGGAGGAGAGGGTGGTGCCTGCCTGCTGGACACACAAATCCCACTTGTGCACGTTCTGCCCATGCTTCAGCTGGACAGAATGGCTTTGTTCAAACATCACATGGCCTGGGAAAAAGGGGACATAAGGACAGTCTGAGACAGCAAGACCTCAGTCAGAGTGCACAGCAGACCCAAGGCTCAGGAGGAAAATGGCCACAGACTCTCAGCCTACTGTTGATGAGTGTCAGGAGCTGGGGGCTGCCATCTGTGCCTTACCCATGGATGTGCCCAGGAGTCTTCAGCAGCCTCCATTACCCCAAAAGCTTGTCCTTCTGCTCACCTGCACCCCAGCTGCCAGCAAGTACTGACCCGCCACAATAATCAACCACACTGTGCCTCAGTTTCCCTTTACTGCAAGGACAAAGCTCCTATTCCTGCAGCTCTTCTTCCATGTCCCATGCTCCTGTGGAAGCTGAGAGATGGGGAGCTCCAACCCAGCATCTGCACAGGCAGGACTGAAGTGTTTTGGGCTGCACGGTGCAACACTGGCATGCTCCCTCCTACCCCATCCCTGCACACGTTACCCCAGGGACCTGCTCGTGTAGCCTGGCTGAGCAGTGCAGGACAGGGCACCTGTTTTGCCATGGTTCTGAGAGACTCCCAGGAGAGACCTGCAGCCCAGCTGCTGTGCCTTCCACCTCTGTGAACCCTCTTTCCTTCTCCCCACACCCCAGCACAGCCCCCTTGCCACTGCAGCACAGTAGGCAGTGCTGCCTGCTCTCCACACACTCCACGCTGGCTTTCAGGCTCAAGCACGAGGCATGACAACTACCTGCTGGTTTTTCTTTTTATTTAACAAAATCACAACACAATAAAAAAAAAAAAAGAGAGAGTAAGGAAGCAGTATACACATGGAATTGTTGCAACAAACAGATCCAGCAGCAAATAACCTGAAAGCAGCATGACCTCCAGGCATGGGCATGGGGCAGGGGCTAAGAGCCACATCACTGCCTGCTCTGCATTAGTGGCTCTATTTCTACCCTTGAAAGGAAGGGCAGGAGGGAAACAGTGCAGGGAATTCAAGAGTGAGAGAAGAACCACATCAGCCATGCATTTTCCAAGGGCATCTGGGCTGTGCTTGGTGAGGATCAGCACAATGCATGGCCACTGTGGAACATCTCCATCACTCCCCTCCATCCTCACCCTGTCCTGTGCTAGCAGCCCTTCCCAGGGATGCAGGAGGACTGTAGGCTGGGGCTGACAATGGAAACCAAAGGGATCAGGCTAGAGCTGGAGGTCACAGCTGCTGTGCTGAAGTGATGTCTGAGACTCCCCAGCTCACCTCGCAGATCAGTCCATCAGACAGCTTCCAGGCTGCAAAGGTGATGCAGTCCAGCAGCCCCTGGCTCAGCCTGATGCAGGTTGTTGGGTCACACCGGGGACAGAGGGAAAAAGAGAGAGCAGACAGGGCTCTGCCCAGCCCCACACTCTGGCAGGAGTCTCAAGAAGGGTCAGCCCTGAGGCTGGAGGTGGAAGCAGGTTGGCTCCATTAGCATCAGATTCACATCTGGGAGCTGGTCCCACTCCAGCTGTTGGGACCAGTCACGGGCTTCTCCGGGACCTACTTGCCCCAGGGTTTGGCCTGAGGAAGTGAAAAACCCAACTGGTATTAGTGTGCTCCTCGGGGCAGGAGTCTGCCCAGAGACCCTTCCTCTGCTGGACAAGCCATGGTGGGGATGGACCTGTCAGGGCTTGCAAAGCACCCACCAAACTCATCACAAGCCCTCCCCATGAAGATGCACAGGCAGCAGACTCCAAGCTCGCAGGGCAGAAGTGGGGAGGGATTTTGCTCCTGGTGCCATTTGCCATGGCACATGCCAGGCTCAGACAAGAGTGACACTGAGTAGACAAAAATCCTAGGGCTGCATTTATTTGGGGTGGAAGAAGGACTGCCGAGGAGACAGACTGGTCCCAGTTGGAGGGGGGAGGGATGGAGACCAAGACAAATTATCCATGCCTTGGTAGAGTATGTCCCTGCTCTTCCCAGCAGCCCAGTCACACTTGGAAAAGCTTGTTTGGCAGTAGATAAACCCACCCCTCGGGTGACCTCACACCTGGCTGAGAACAGGGATGGTTCTTACCCTCCTGGCAGGGCTGGCATCCAGCCTCTCTTGGAGACGAATCACCCACGGGGAATGGAGGGGTGCACAGAGGCGCTTGCCCTTTGTGGTGATGAATCTGCCAGGCCCATGAGGGAGAAAAACAAGATGTAGTGAGCAGGACACCCCATGGATGCTCAAGAACAGCTCAAGCTCTCACCCGCTGCCTACCTCACTGCCCTCCCCCATCTCTACCTTTAGATGACTTTCTTCCCTGGCTTTTGTCCCATGCTCTCCTCTCTCAGCTGCTCCCCCTCCAACTGAGCCTCTGGATCTCCAGGACCTCTTCCGCAACTCTCCCTATTCCTTTGCCCTCAAATCCAGCTCAGCGTCCCTCCTCCATCCTGCTCTGCCTCCAACCCTGCCTCCCTACAAGGTCCATCCCTTGGCCATCACGAGGCCTTGTCCCTCAGCCGTCACCACGTGGGCTCTTACACGGTAGCAGGGATGTCACAGCCGTCCTGCACCAGCTGGAGCCGGTAGTCCTGCACGATCCGCCGCGGGATGGGCGTCTCGCTTGTCCGCAGGCAGCAGTCCAGGACGTTGTTCCCGCCGTGCACTGGAGGAGGAACACACCATGCAGGCTGAGGTCAGCTGCACCTCTCCCAGCTTCCCTGGAGGGTGAAGGGGCTGCAGCAGGATGGTGCCTGCAGCAGGAATGCTGGCACACGCTGCCCCGGCTGGGCACACAGGCACCGGCTTTATTGCGCTCACACCCCGCAAAGGGAGCCCTTTGCCCCCTTCCAACAGAAAGCAAAGGAGATGGGGAACACTAAACAGGCAGAAGGCAACCCTTCAGCGTGACTGTGTCCCTCCTGCACCCCAGCTAGCAAGGCAGGACACGGGGGTCTTTATTTACCCTGCTTCAGGGTGCTGCAATACAGACACACATTTCTGAGGGGCTGGGGATGACTTCAGCTTTATTTACTGAAGCAATCACAGGTTTGGCAGCCACCCCACCACCAGCCCACCTCGCATGGATCATTCCTGTGACAGCTGAAGGACATAGCTGTCTGCGCTTCCCTGCAGGGAAGGAGATCCAGAGTCACCCTCCCAGCAAATGCTGTATTCACTGCTAATGCCTGACAAGGCTGGCAGCACCCACGGATGTCTGTAGCCCCCAGCAGCAAGGTGTGGTGCAACACCACAGTGCGTCTGGACCCGCCCCAGCTTCCCACCACAGAGCAGAGGTTCTGATGTCACCCACCCAGACAGCTGTGACCTGTGCAAACCCCATGTCCAGCACCGACAGCCCCTCAAACATGGGCCCTGCCCTAACAGACACCTTCCCTCTGCCTCCCAGCCCTGCCATTTGCCTCCAGGCTGCCCCACACCACAGGGTGACAGGAATGTTCCCTCGGTGTACTGGGGAGAATGGGCCCAAGGCGATCCCAGCCCGATGTGTGCAAGCTGGGCTAGGGCACTGGGAGGCAGGATTGCTCCATGGCCTTTCCCAAACACACCTTCCCAGCCCCAGAGCCCTGCAGGCTTCTGTCTGGACTTTGGGCAGGACAAAGTCCCTGTGGGACAGGTTACAAGAAGAGG
Organism: Aleadryas rufinucha; assembly: GCA_013397815.1. Lineage (NCBI taxonomy): Eukaryota > Metazoa > Chordata > Aves > Passeriformes > Aleadryas > Aleadryas rufinucha. The sequence continues at coordinate 47,842 of VZTH01005599.1, forward strand.
ATGCAGGAGGGCTGTGATAGAGCCCCGGCCACGTGTCCCTCTAAAAGTCTGCTGGAAATGCAAAAGAGAGAAGAAACTGAATTCTCTGAGAGATCTGAGAGATCCCCTCTTACCGTCCAGGATACGTCCCAGCACCAGGAGACTGAGGCAGAGAAGGTGAAGCCGCTGCATTTTGCTGCTGAGTCTGGCAGAGGATGGGCTGGAGGCAATGGAGCTCCAGGCAGGAGAGGTGAGCTCTGCACAGCTTCCCTGTGCTCTGCTGCTGCTGCTCCCCACTGCTTATATATCCTTCCAGCCCATGGCTTTCACTTTCTTTTGGAGAAGGTTGGGAGGTTGTAACAAGTCTTGTCACAGGCTGGATTTTAATCTTTGAGCAGTTCCCGAACATCCCAGCAGCTGCTTTCCCTGCAGCCAGCTGTTCCGTATCCCATAGCCAAACTTGCCCTCTCTGCCAGCACTCAGGCCATAGGTGTTGCTGGTCAGGACCAGGCACCTCCAGGATCCCTTTACCTTGTGAAAGCACCCCAAGGCCCTGGGATGACACTTGGGGGGTCTCACCCCACACATTTCCCCATCTCTTCTCCAAGACATCTCTGGGACAGTCACATTAAATATTGCGTAGGCTCAATGCTGTGGGGGGTAGAACTTGCCTCAGCCCCATTTTTGGGGTACATGTTGGTACTGGGGTGATGTCTGTCTCCCCATCTGATTGCTGGAGCCTGGCTGTCTCCCCCTGCCCTCCCCAGTGCCTGCGTGGGGGCAAATACAAAGCTGGCACAGAGAGGAGAGCCCAGTCAGCACGCTCCTCTCCAGGGCCAGGATCTCACAAGCCAAAAGACAACCTAATTTCCAGGTGTCCCAGAAAATGGGTTCTTGGCCAATGGTTCTTGGTTCAGGCATTGGTTCAGGCAGTTACAGAGCTTCCTGTAAACAGGTTTTCTCCATGCAAGAGCAGAAATCCCCCAGGGAGGCTGTGTGCACGGCGCAGGGTGCCAGCAGCTCACCCGCTGCGTGGGCACTGCCGAGAGCGAGGACCAGCGCTCCCGCTTTGAATCTTCACAGGAGCACAGGGATGGGGGTTGTTTCTCCTTGGTATGGTGACTCACCGCCGTGCCAGTGCCAGTGCCACCTGCAGTGATGTCCCTTAAACCAGGCTGCTTCAGTCCCTTGTGGGAAGCAGAGAGCACCGGGGTTGTCAGGAGCAGGAAGGAATGATGGAAGGCTCACTGCTGTCAGCAGCTGCCCCGTAGCCCCCGTAGTGGGGGTTGGAGGTTGGAGTTGCCAGAGTCAGGGTCTTCTGTGAGGTGCCCAGGGGCAGGACAAACATAAAGGCACCAGATGCACCCAGATAAATTCCCAATGACAACAGGAAAAATATTTTGCAACAGGGGTGAACAGACTCTGGAGCAGAGTCTCTATGACTGCACCTTTTCCCTTGCTCGAGCTTTGGACTGTCCTTGCACCTCAGTGGAGAGCACTGTACAGACCCCTTCCATGTGGACAAATATCTACCTGGGTACAAGGCACAGAGCTAGGACCCAGGGACCTCAGTGAGTCCCTCCGCTCCTCTCAACAGTAGGAGAGGCTCTGCCCCTTCCCCACTCCATGGTAAGAAGCAAGTGGAGACTCCAGCCATGCCACCAGACACAGTGCTGCATCCGTGCACTGGCACCAGCACCGTCACCAGCCTGATATGTGGGGTGATCTCCTCCATCAGGAAAGCATTGCCTCCGTCTGCTCCTGTGCCCTGGCAAGCCAGCGCTGTGGGGAAGGGATCAGGCGGGGGCTGGTGGGCAGGAGGAGTAGCACAAACAGGATGTGCCGGCTTAACTTCAGTCAGCACCTGCTGACACTCACGAGCCAGCAGAAGGCAAGTTTAGGTGGTGGAGGATTAGCATCCATCATCAGCCTTGGGCTCCCCGCAGGTTTGGGGATGCAGGCTGGTTCTGCAACCTGCTCTCCACTTAATCTCCTCAGGACGCTGCCAAAGTGATGCCACAGCAGGGAGGATGACAGCTCCCGGTTGCTGGTGGCCAGAACTGCTCCTAACCCAGAGCCAGCTCCTCGCTGGGGGCTGGTCTGACAGCGTGGAGCCCTCTGCACAGAGTGAGTCCCAAGAGCGGAGCCCTGACCCACTGGCAAAGGCTGCTGGGGGTGCTGCCTGGCAGCAAACCCTCACCTCCATGCATGTTCTGAGTGTTTGACAGATCTTGGAGCACAACCGAGGGGTGCTGGGAGTCCCATGCTGTGGGATTCCCCTCCAGGCACTTCTGGGTCCTGCACCCCATGGCAAGCAGGGGTGTCCCCAGCCACCACTTCCCTGGCACAAGGTTCTCCCGCTTGCTGCTGGCTCCCAACTGGCTCTACACCAAAAGGAGCATGCTGAGTTGGGAATATATCCATCTGAGACTAAACCTCTTAGCCACCTCTGGCTGCAGGGGACCCCCACCCCTTGGGCTGCCCGCAGCCAAGGAGAGGAAAAGGAGGTTGTTCTTCCTCATGACAGTTGTCTGGGAGCCAAGTGGGTGAAAGCACAGCTGCTTCACACGCCTCTGCTCCCCAGGAAGAACACCAGAGAGTGAGGAAAGGGGCTTTCCGCCTGCATTGTGAAAGGGGAATGTGGTGGGTTTCCCCCCTCTACTGGGGTCAGTAAGATTTCTAAGAAAAGTGTAGTCATCTCTGAAGTGCATCCCTGTGGCACTCAGGAAGGTCACCCATCCCCCTCGCAGGACTGAGCCTCAGGGACGAGAAAAGGTGGTGTAGGTGGGAAAGACAGGGATGCTTCAGGGTGAAGAGTCCCCAGAGGCACAAGCAGGCAGGGGATTTGGTGGGGATGAGGGAGGAGCATCGTGTGCACTCATTTAAGCCTCCTCCTGAGCAATTAGGGAGCACTGGAGCCCCGAGGACACCACAGGATACAGCGTGAAGCATCCACGAGCACTCACTCCTGCAGAAAGCTTGATAATGCAGTTGTTAATTAAAGTGGAAATCAGAAGGGGCAAATGATCCCTGTGGCAAATCCAACTCATCAAAATGTACACGGACCATGTGGGCATCACTGTCACCCCTGGGCTCTCCTCAGGGAGCACTGACCATGCTGCTGCCTTCCTGGACACCTGACAGCCACAGGAGCCCCTGGGACAGCTGCTCCCCAGGCTGTCTGGTAGTGGTCTGTCTTCCACCTCTGAGCTACGGAGCTGGAAAGGGCAAAGGGGGAATTTCAGCAAATTCCAGCTACAGCCAGTCCCTGGGGTGGGATCTGGCCTGGCTGCATTCATTTCATTGGGAAATACTGGGCAAGCACTGCAGCTGCTTCAATTCCCCTTGCAACACCCAGCTCGTGGCAGCCTCACACAGCTCCCACCAGATTCCCACTCCTGGTGTAGCACAAGGACTGAGGCCACAGCAGCCTGTGGGGCTCAGGGCCCCACTGGATCTCCTCTAGCTGAGTGAACACATTCAATCTGATTTAAATGCAGATAAGAGGGAAAAAAAGAGCAAGTCACGGCTTTTCCCATTTGTAGCAAAGATGAACTGGAGGACCTGGCTTAGAAGGATTCAAAAGGTTCCAATTCCTGCTCTGTCCCAAATACTCACTGGCTTCAGTGTCACTGACGTTGAGGTCACCATAAGTGATGAGCAGCAGATCCAAGAACCTTCATTTGTGTCTTGCTCTACACTCCTAAGCAAGTGACCATCTCCCAGGATCCCTGCAACACGTGTATCCCTCAGCATCACCTTTGGGCTGCAGTTTCCCAGCCATGATGCTTCCTGCAAATAGCACCAAGATGGCATTGGCCGCGTGGGATGCCCCCAGCCCTGACTCCCTGCCATCATTCTGCCTTCCTCTCTGCAGCCTCTCCAGGGATTTCAGAGGGCATGGCTGGGGACAGCTCGAAGACCTGTACAAAAAGCAGCCCATCAGCAATTTCCTTGACATGTCCTGCGTGGCTCAGCAGGGAAGGATGCCTGGTGAGGCTGCACACCAAATGCACCCGTGGACAGATCTACAAGCATATGGGACAGAACAAACCCTGGAGGACTGCTCCCACTGCTCTGTTGGCTCTTTGACAATGGGCAGGGAGACTGTGGAGTTCTTGGTTTGTTGCAGCTCTGGGGCAGGACTCACGTTGGCCCCACCACGGGACATCCTCAGAGTAGAGCAGGTGCTTTCCACAGCCCAGGAGCAGATCTGCAATGGCGAGACAAGGATGGGAGACAAGCAGAGGGACCTTGGTTTCTGGGGAAATGGAAGGAGGAATGGCAGCATGAGACACCCCAAAGCCAAGGGTCTTCAGACAGCAAAACAGAAGGTGGGGGAAGGAGGACACATGGGAGTTACACATAGGCAACAAAAGGAAGAGAGGAAGCTCTGGGCTGTGCCCTCTAGGACAGCATGAGTGCCAGGGGATGGCCAAAACTGGGAAATACCTTGGGGCAGGAAGGGTGAGAGCCCCTGTTGCCCACCAGCCACTCTCCCACATCCTCTCTGGTCTCAAGACCATGGCAGACCTCAGGAGAGCAGTATTGGTGGAGAGAACACCAAAAACCACCCTGAAGCTTTGCTTGGGAACCAAAGCCCCTCCAACACCCACGCAGCCCCAAAAGCAGCCCTTGGCCCCCATGAGGCTGCTGCAGCACAGCCAGCTCCTGCTGCTGGGCAAGGACATGGCACGGAGGGACGGAGCCGGTGTGCCTGTGTCCAGGTGAGCCTTGCTGGAGCTCCACCTGGCATCACAGCCCAGAGCACTCCGCTGCTGGCACACCCCCTGAGCATCGTCTGCACCAGCTAATGACTTGAGCTAATCATTTGGCCTGGGCTCAAGACTTTCTTGGCTGCATTCTCTTTTCTGTCTCACCCGGCTGCTCTCTGCTGTCACTGAAGCATTTCTGCCCCAGGGTGGCTGAGCTTTCCTAAATTTTTGCTCAGCTTGACATTGTTGCAACTTCCTTTCCTTCCCTGCAGACTGATTCTATGTCTAAGTGGGCTTTTACATAGCCCTTGCCCACCTACTACCCCAGCACATACTTCATCAACACTGCCTTTTCTTGGCACATGGGGCAAAGCAGCAGGTTTGCCCTGCCCAGGCGTACAGCTGTGTGAATTCCTTTCTGCTGCTTCACTGCTGCACCCTCTTAGACCTTCTTCTTCACATCTGTTGTCCCCACTGGGGTCCGTGGATTCACCTCCTTTGTGAAGAAGGAATTTTGGTGCCCGTTGAGTGCTGCAGGTCTCAGCTCATCACCTCTGACAGGGAATCTCCTTGGAGGTGTTTCCCTGGTGCTATCTCACCGTAGCAGCACTGTGGCCACCTGTTTCACACCTGCCTCGAGAGTAACCCCGCCACCTTGTTTTCCTGGGAAGCAGCATTTGGCAGTAAAGCTGGAAGGGGAGTGCAAACACCTGTGTGTGTGCGGGCACAGGCACATATGGGGTTACATCTGTGCATCTGTGTCCATGCTCACGTGCGACTTCCTGAGCATGGGACAAACTCTGGTGCGCTTCCAGACCCTGGGTTTTGGGTAAATTTTAGGGCAAATGAGAACATCACCACAGGCATGTCTTTTTAACCTGTTTTAGCCTAATGCCCCCCTAGCACTTAAAGGGAAAAAGCCCTCCTGTGTGGTGTTCACTTCCACAGCCACAGAGACACTAGGGCATGCTTCACACGCTGGCTCGCTGCTGCCATTTTCTCATGCTTAGTTGTCTGTAGTTGCAGATGTATTGGGCTGGACCTCATTTCCAGGGAATTTTTGTGACCATTTCACAATCCCCTGACACCACAACTAGCACAAGAAGTTCATCAGAGGCAGGGCCAACCTTAAGCCCTGGAGACAGTGTGTCCCCATCAAACACAGGGCTGCCTCCAGCCCTCCCAAACATCCCCAGCTGACTCCTTATGTGCAGGTGTCAGTTCCCAGGCTCCCAGCAAAGCACAGCCTCATTAACAACCTGTTTTACTGCTGTTGTCCCAAAGCAGCAAGAAGCACAGACGCCCTGCTTTGAACAAGCAGTGCACATCCAGGATGGGTCGGAGTTGGAGGGACAGGCTCGGCCGTGAGCAAAGATGCTGTGTCCAAACCAGTGTTGTGCCCACGTTTGCTGGCACCTCAGAACCCCTCACTGGGGGCAGACGAGCAACCAAGATGTCTCCCCCTTGCTGGGCAACACAGCTACAAGAGAGGGGACTTGCATTGCTCCCCTGTGCCAGCAGCTCCCAGCCTGTGCACCCCAGGGATGCATCACACGGGAACGCTGCAAAAGCCTGGACCTGGGGGATGATGGTGCGTGGGGCAGGAGAGCACCCTGCCATGAAGCCTTTCCCACCCCACCAGAGCGCATCACAACAGCCAGAACGAGTGAGTTTGGTTACAAAGAATACATTTTATTGCCACACATCCTGTCCAAAAAGCCGGTCTGGCAGACGGCCGCGTGCTCCGTGTGGAGGAGGCGGCAGCAAGGAGACGGCAGCAAGGAGACGGCTCAGCGCCTGTCCCATGCTCAGGGCCATCTTGGACTTCACAGTTACTTTACACAGCCTTAAAGTAATAGACCTAAATGCCCTCTTAATAAAGCACTAGAGCCAGATATGGGTACTTGGTAGAAACACTCAGCTACAAGCTTTAGGCCAACAAACACACAGCCCGTGCTGATACTGTTAAGCTCTGCAAATCCTATTATTGCATTTATATGACTTAATAGACCTTTACTGACCAAAGTCCACGTTCAAAATCTCTGCAAGCAGATAGCAGCGCGGCTCTAGTACAGCTGTTCAATTTGCTCCTTCTCAGCATGCCAAGGAGGGCGGGTTGCAAGCACAGGGAGATGCCGTTTCCCCTCCAGCCCTGTCCCAGGGGTCTGTCCCACCTCTGCCTGCAGTCTCACCTAAAGGTGTCCTCTACTTAGTGACTTCTCTCACTAAAGGTTTGGGATAGAGCTGCTCTCAAATGGCTGCAGGATGTCCACAATGAATTTTCCAAAGTCTTCTATTCCCCCACCTTCATAGCCTGACATGTTTTTCACCATGTGGGCTTTTCAGATTTGGTAAATAAGTGTAAGAGGATTCCTGGCACTTTTTTTCCCAGAAAACTGAGCATTTGTCTTAATAGTGTCTGAATCCCTGACACAAGCAAAGCCAGGGGAAAGAAAAGGGTAAAATTCCACTATACCGAACAATTTGTTCTGATTTCATTGCAATTTTGTAGCCAGGGGAGCTAAAAGGGTATAATTCCACTAAATTGAACAATTAGTTCTTATTTCATGAAAATGTTGTACCTAAAAAAGAAAATAAAAAAACCCAAAGGGACAAATTGTGGCTATCTTTATCCAAACTACAATGCAACAGTGCACCATAAAAACTGAAAGACTAGAACAGCTCAGACACAGAGACACACTGTTACCCCAAAACTCTCCATCTCAGCCACTATTAATTTTTGGTCTGCAAAGAAGCACCCAGCAAGCAGCTCAAGTAGGACCACAGGACTTAGGACCTGTCTAGTACCCCACAGGCTTGCAAGCCAAAAAGGAGCAAAGAGAGGAGAGGAAAATAAAATGTAGCCATGGTTTATTTGGTAGAAAAATAAGAGAAATCTTCCAGAAAATCTAGCCTGCAGCATAAGGGCTACTTTATGAAGCACAAGGAGACAGAAGTAAAGCCTTTCAGGAAGACTGAATGAAAGCACAGTTTTCAAATATAAATACAAATGTATAATATCCCCCAAAAAAAGTCATAGGAAAAGCAGCCATCCTGCTAGGCTAAATAATTCCCCTTCAGTGGGAAGCCTGTCCACTTCCCCCTGGGGGCCATGGCTCAGCTCCCACTCCCAGGTCCCCACCTATTTGGCCGTGGGACAAGTGAGGACCTGGGTGCCTGCTTTGCTGAGAGCACCCAGGCACTGCAGGTGCTGGGGGATCTCTGTGTCAGGCATAGCAGCAACAAAGAGGTTCTGGGGCAGCGGGAATCCTCCTCAGCCTGCCCCATCCCCGCCCTGGGGTTGGCGGGTGGGTGGGCGTGTGGTTTGTGTATGTCCATTGCCATTGCCGGGCCATGGGTCAGTCACCAGTGGGAAGGCATCCGTCCTAACAAAGGCAAGGAGGACGGGGTGAGATGGAGAGGGTCTCAGCAAAAACACCCATCCCAAATGGGGGCCATTCCCTGGTGTGACCTGCCTTGCCCACCCCCAAGCATTGCCTTATCCCAGCAGCTCCAGAAACAAATTTAATTTCAAGGCAAGCACAAACAAGGAGAGAGCCATTCCCTAAGTGCCTCCATGCTCCAGCCATGGCTCTGGCAGTTCTCCCAGGCTTTGCACCAGGAGCTGAACGGCCACCCTCCCACACAGAAGGATCTGGAATGGGGTGCAGCACCCTCACCCTACTGACCCCCCTCACCTACCTCTTCAGGCCTGACTTAGACCCGCTGCCGCCTCTGCTTCTTGGGTCTGCCTCTGGGACGCTGGGTCTGTGCCTTCTTCTTGTTCTTGTCATCCTTGGCCTTCTTGTCCAGGTGCTGCATCAACTTCTGGACAGCGTCATCCGCGGGAGAGGCACAGATTTTCCTGTTCCTCTTGGTGGTGAACCTGGGGGAGCAGCAGAAAGATTTGCTGGGGGGGGGGAGCAGCAGGAGGAAAGGGGAGGGTTTGTCTGAAGTCAGACTGTTCCAAGTGGTCCAGACCACCACAGGGTACTCACACAACAGCACGCAGCAAACATCCTGACTCGGGTCCCTGGAGGCGGTAGGATGTCACCACGCCAGTGGTGTGCTTCAGGCAGCAGTCTGAGGCTGAGCTTCCAATGCCTGTGAGCAAGGAGGGGATGTGGGATTTGGGATGGTCAGTGAGTCAGGACACCTTCAGCACAGATTGCCGGCTGACAGCACAGGGCTTGCTTGGTGTCAGTGGTGGGGGTGATCCTGGGCAGCACGTGGGGTTGGAAGCTCCCAGCCCCAGTGCCCAGTCACAGGTCAGACCTGGCCCCAGCAACAGGAGACACCACATCCGAGAGTGGTGGAAGGGAAACCGAGGCAGAGATGAGCTCCTTCTGAAAAGGGACTGAACCTCGTTCTCCTGCCTGTTCTTTTGAGCTTGGGGTGCTGCTGCCCCACCAGGCACACGCACACAGATGCACTCCCAAGCCGAGCAAGCACTGCAAGCCAATGCCACAGGCACACAGAGCCCTACACACAACCGCAAACCCCGCACACCAATGCACCAAAACACCCCCCTCACCACCCGGCACCCTGCGCAGACCCCACTGAGTACCCGCACGCCCTGCCCCATCCCAGCAGGAGCAGGCAGGAGGGCTCCTCGCCCCTCACCTTGAGCCTGGGTGATGAGGAGGGTGGCAGCCAGCAGCAGCAGGAAGAGGCGGAGAGTCATGGTGCTGCCTGGGGTGCTGAGCAGGGCAAGGCTTGGGAGCAGGACGAGGCTTGGGAGCAGAACACGCACTGCTGCCTCGTGCTGAGGCTGCTCCTATTTATCTCTGGATTCCTTACTTTCGTTTTCGGACAGCCTGGCAGGCAGCCCACCAGCCGGCCAAGGGCTGCAGAAGTAGAGTGTGGGGGATTCCTGTAAGCTGCAAGCCCCCCTTTACAGACACGTCCTGTCTTGTTCCCAGCTGCCCATCACGGCGTGCGGTGCCAGGTGGGGGACATGCTGGAGATACAGCTCCCATCACAGCTAGATGAGTCTGTGGGCTACAGTTTCCTACACCGCCTCACAACCTGCCACTACCTGCTCTCAGAGGGTCGGGTGTTTATTCCCATGAAAGGGACCCTGGAAGGTGGCCAAGCTGTTAAAGAAACCAGGGAGTCAACCGGTTTTGCTCCCCCACTTCGTGATTTGCTTCCAAGCCAAACCACCGACACAAATAGTAGGTGAGAAGTGGCTCAGGGTGAGCCCACAGCCCTTCCCCCTGAGCCCCCATCCACGCCTGGCTGCCTCAGGGACCTCCCCAGCTGAACAGAGCTGAATACAGCTGTAGGGCTGGGAGGTGCGAGGACCAGACTGCAGTGGGGCTGCCCACCATATTTTGCTGCTGATAGCAAATTGTGAGGAGCTGAGGACGAGTGGGGACCTTGACTAGCTGAAGGAATGTGCTGACAAGGATGTGAAAACCCACAGGCAGGGTGGCAGGACCCAGCGCAGCTGGACATAGCTGGACAGATGGGGACTATGCAGAAGTGAAGCCAGAGAGCTGAACAGGACCCCACAGGAAATTCCTGTGGTGACAAAAGCCGTCCAAAGAGATGATCTTTTTGACCAGACCAAGCCCTGAGCAATTAGTGTGACACCAGTTCTGCTCTGGGGAAAGGATGGTCAGATACCTTTACATTTTCAGGTAATTGCCAGAGCACAGTCTGGAAGAGACCAAGGATGGTTTCACAACTGCTTTGGGCAACCTGTCCCAGTGTTTGAAATGTCCCCAAGCTGAAAACATTTCCCTCACTATTTAACTGAAATTTCCTGTGATTCATCTGGTGTCACTGCCTCTCACCCTGCTCCAGAGCCCCTCTGAGGAGAGATGATGTTCCAGCATCACTACAGCCCCCCTGGGCAACCCCCAGCAGCAACAAGTCCCCCTTGCCATCCTTCACCACCCACTGCTAACAGGCCCTCTTCACTCACCCTGGCCTCCAGCTCTTTGGCTAGCTCTAGCCCCAGTGCTCATGCCAACTGTGTCCTGAGAGCCCCAGTGGGATGGGCAGCCCTCATGGGGTCTAACCAATGGTAGCGGGGGTCAAACCCCTTCAAGAGCCCCACTGCCTGACAGCTGGGTTGTAACCCCAGGACTTTCCACCAGTTCCTGATAATGACCCTGATAAATAGTCATCAAGGACAATGAGTAACCCAGGAGAAGACCAAAGTCCCAGCCACTGTAGAAAGCAGAGCCCACATTCTTGTTCCCCTCAGCAAGGAGAAGGCAATGCTGGAGTCATGGATCACCAACAAGTGCCATGCAGCCCTCTCTTGGGCCAGGAGACCAGAATTCCTCCGGGACTGCCTGGGGCAGTGTGCCAGGGCTGCACTCCTGGGGCTTCCTCCATCACTTGTGCATGGAGATCCCATTCAGAGGGGTACCCACGTGCCCAGCACCCAGACAGGGGGAGGCAGCTCCCCACACACTTGTGCAACACAGAGGCTGGTGTAGAGTTGGGCAGCAGAGCCTGGGGCAAGCAGCAGGCATGGGACGTGGGCAGTAGCGGGTTGTCAGCAGGTGCATTGGCACAGGTAGCATTGGCAGCACGGGGAATGGGTCCCCAGAGGCATCCTGTGTGCTGTCACCCCTCCCTCCAATCCCAAAGCTTTGGTGACATCAGGACAGGGCAGAAAAAGGAGAGCCATGCTGGTACTTAGTGCCTTTCCAGCCCTTACTTGTGCAACCTGCCCAGACAGCAGTGCCCAGGTGCTGAGCACCTGGATGAATCCCCACCCTTGGCACAGCTGGAACACTGCCCCTGTGCTGGAGAAGCCAGGGGAGCTCTGATCCTGTAGCCATCCACCCGGGTCAAGTGTCTCTCAGAGCCTCTGTGGCATCAAGACAAATGATGTAGAAGGACAGAGGGAAGACGTCACAAGTTGCCACCAGCACAGACCAGTCCACCACAGGACTCCCTCTGCTTGCAAAGGAGCCCAGGAGAGCTCTGCAGTCCCAGCACAGAGCCTAGATTCCTTCCTTGCCCAGTCTGTGTCCCACTATGGCAGCAGGCTCCTGGAAAGTCCCTGGCTCTCTGAGTGTTTTCAAGACACCGCAGCAGCAACCTCTGGCCAGAGGCCAGCCCCAAACACGGTCTGAGCTTCTGAGTAGGGTCAGGGCACGCGTTTCCCTTCCCCAAGGCATCGGTCTTTGGCAATTGCCTGTTGCTGTCATTTGCACCTCTAACACAGCACCTGGATGAGCAGACTCTCGCTCTTTCCAAGGAAGGTGGTTGGAGAGCTCCCAGGAGGGAAAGGGGTACTTGGCTGTTGCAGACACATCTGTACGCCTGAGCAGCAGGGCCCCTTGGAAATCAGTCTTGGGGTCCATGCCCCATCTCCCCCTCTGCCTCCCTTCCGTCAGAGCATCCCCCTTCACTCCTTCCTCTTGATATGCCTTGCTCTGTCACCTGCTCCCCCAGCCCAGGGGGAAAGCAGGGAGCTTCCAGCAATGAGAGATGAGTGAGCATCCCAGTTTGCAGGGATGACCGAACTTCTGGGATACAGAAGAACTGACAGCAGGGGGGTGGAGACAAGGCTTTTTAGGGCTCTCAAACACCAGAGGCTTCCAGCAGCCACTCTGGCCAGGCACAATTTCTTGCACAAACCCACATAAACCTAACTCTCACCATCCTGGGCTCCTATAACCACCACCCTTTTCCTATAGCTCATAGGTGCAGGATGGAGGCAGACACAGAGAGGGATACATAACCAGGCTGGGTGCCCTCTGAGGTGTCTCAGCTACAGAGAATCCCTCTCTGAGCACAGAGAGGGACACTGTACAGAGCCACTGCAACAGGGCTTTGTACAATGGTGCCTCCAGCTACCCCCATGCTCAGGGAGCCCAGCTCCCACCCTTTGCATCCCTGTGGTAGAGGGACTTCCACAGTGCATGAAGAGGGGAGGGTGCCCTAGGCAGAGCCTGTGATGTCCCCACATGCAGAGAGCGCAGAAACAGCAGGACCGTAGCAAAGGTCACCTCGCTGCCTTGCTTGTGATCCTTTGCCAGGCAGTAAAACCACCGTGGCACCTTGTAGGGGCTCTCTCAAGCCTCCATCCCAAATGCTTCCCAAGTCTGCACCCTGCACCAGAGCACCAGAGCTCTGGCACCAGGACTTCATCTGTGGATTACTTCCCTGTGGTTTCTATCATCACAGTTTCCTAGCATCTCAACCCATATTGCCAGGAGATCCATTCTCCTGAGCACTCAGCCCTCTGCTCATCCACGCCTGGGCTGACCATCAGCCCTGCAGAAGCCCCAGCTCTGTCCCACTTAACCAGACTGCAGGATCTGCTCCCCAGGCAGCTCGGGGCTGGGAGCAGAAGTTCCTCAGACTGAAGGCATCAGGAGGGGCCAACCAGTGGGACTGGGAATTTCCGAATCCTTGTGGATGCTGCCTCCGAGTAAAAGTCACTGCTGACAGGAACAGGGTCGCACAGCTCAGTTCAACCCGCTGACCAGCAAATTCCTTCCTGCAGAGGCCCCGATTCCCAGGACCCTGCGCAGAGGTAGTTTGCAAAGCCCAGCGTGGAAAACCCCCGTGTCTGGGAAGGGGAGCGCACTGCCGGGCACAACGTATAGAAATGTCTAACAGCGACACATTTCTTGGGACACGGGGAAGAATTGCTGGAAGCCGGCGGCACACGAGCCGGGCAGGCTGCCTGCTGGCTGCTGCACCGTCCCCGGCCTTCAGCGAGGCCCATGGGAAGAGCAGGGTAAGCACAACATGCTGGGAAGGGCAAGGAAACAGCGCCCCGGGAGCGCACGGGTGCTGAAACCAGCTGGGTTGGGAGAGGGTGTTCAGCCTTGAAAAATTTGTCCCACACACACTCTGCGTTTCTCCAGACGGAAATTTCATTTCCCAGCCGGTTAACCCTTTGGTTGCTAGCATGGCTGCAGAGCAGCTCAGGTTTGGGGCAGGATGCTGAAAATGTTCAGGGGCTAAGCAAGAAGGCTGAGAGGGACCTGAGTGGATCCTGCGCCCTGGAACAGTGCTCTCTTCCCACAGCATCCTCTGAGGGATGTGCAGTGCTGCCCATAGTGCTTGCTCAGACCCAAAATCAAGGGACTGGGCAAGATATATGTTTTGTGTCCTCATGGAAAATACATGGTCAGTGCTGCTCAATTCTCAGCCCCCCTGATTCAGGCACACGGGATCCTTTGGGCTGTGGCTGTTGTGAGTGTGCACCAGAAAATATAGGGGTGATGGCTCAGAGCCTGTCGCTCTGTGGCACGGTGGAGACCTCCATGGGGTGGCCAAGAATTGTGTCGGAAAGGGGACAAGGCAGAGAGCAGGAGACACTTCAAGGAAGAGAGGTTCAACTGTTGTTTGCACAACCCTCCAAAAACAGCTAGTCCTCAGCCCTTCCACCAGCCACAGGCACAACCCTCCCTCCTCCATCAGCAAGGGAAGTACATCAATACTCCATCCAGAAATCCCACGGGTCCTCGTATGGAAGTGTAAAACTCAGTGGAAACTACTGGCGCCAACCCAGCCTCCACTGAAAGTGGAGATGTAACAAGTCATAAATCCTCTCGCGGCAAAGCGAGCAGCAGCTCCCAAAGCAGGGCAGGCGTGTGCCAGCTGAGCTGGAGCTCTGGGCGGTGGGAGATGGGTGGGTTGGACAGGCACTGTCCAGGATGGGATGCGCAGCTCCACGCGCTTCGTGCGAAGGCATCGCTCTGGCGTGTGAATTCACAGAGACTTGAGAAGCTGCTGGGGGAAAAAAATCTGTCTGAGAGTTGTTGGAGAGGAAACTGCTCCATCTCTGTCTTGGGATGTCGGACTTTGACACCAGGCAGAGCCTCGCTGCAGACACCCGGCAGCCCGCTCTGCCCCACGCTTCTGGCACGAGCTCAGCTCCATGGGATGGAGATCCTGAACCAGCCTCCAGAGGAAACAGCAGCTGACACATCCAGTGAGTTCATCAGTGGGGTGAGCGGGGGGCTGCGTGTGTGGAGACGGAGGAATTAAAGACAGCCAAAGGGAAATGAAGCAAAACATTGAGAAGGCTCTGGAGATTTTGCAAAAGACATTACAGCAAGCCGTAAACTAGGAACTGAATATGCTTCAGCCAAGACTGGAAAACACCAGAGAAGGGCTCTGCTCCTTGTGGTGGCTCAGCCAGACACCCCAGCCAAGGAAGCAGCTGCCAAATGCCCAGGCAGCAGAAGAAAAGGCAAACAGCAGAGATAAAGCAAAGAGGGATGAAGCCCCACGGTGGGAGGAGGCGTCAGGCACCAACACCAGGCAGAGACCCACGGTGCTGCCTGGCAGTTTCATGGGCCACGAGCATCACTGCTTGGCATCAAGGAGCACCACTGCCAGGAGGGCACCTGAATAGTGGCTGGCCAAAATGTTCACAGCAGCCTGAATGGAAAGGAAACAGCTGCTGGAAGAGAGGGAAGTGGATAGGGGGGCTCTGGGAGCTCAGCTATGCAGGGGACAATTCTCTTCCTGCCCGGATATAGTTAAAAGATAAGAAAAAGTTACATACTCCAAACCTAATTATAATTGGCCACGAACAGTAATTCAGAGCAGTAGGGCAGAACAACAGAGCCTTCAGAACCTGGCAACAGCTGGCTCCACCATGAGGCCAGCACTAGAAGACAGGAGGAGTGACCTGAGGGTCATTTTGGCACCAGGCAAACACGATTTATGCAGAGGGGACGCCCTGCACCACCAAGGAGACCTGCACAATGCAGAGCAACCTCGTCTCAGGCACACACAGAGCATGGACTGGCCCAGGCACACCAAGGACCTAGGGAGTCAAGGCTGGGCCGTGTGACCTGGCCATCATCAAATGGCTGTGTCCAAGAGGATGCAGAGCACACATGCCCAAACATTGGGAAAGACACCATTTGGAGCTGGAACACTGCTCAGGATGCCTCAGCCGGCCAGCATCTGTGGTTCAGCGGGTGGCTGCAGGCAGTGTGTGATGGGCTGGGAACAGTGTGAGGTGCTGGAAATTCCCTTTGGGCATGGGGATCAGGCAAGCATCTGTTTACAGCAAGGGAAGAGCCGCAGGGCCAGAAGCCGGGACACCTCCCGGCAGCAGCCGCCTGCCAAGGCCCCACAGGCCCTGCAATGGCAGCTCCAGAAAAGTCACCCAGACAGTCTGAGAGATTCTCTTTGACAGTGTCTGGCTCAGGCATCAGGTCAAAGGGCAGACACACCATCATACCCACCGATGGGCTGCATCCCAGTGCCTTGGCAGCAGAGCAGGCCATGTGTGCTGCAGAGATCTGGAGGGGTTCATGGCTGCCAAAATAAGTGCAGGCCCTGTTCCATGTCCTCCAGAACTGGCTGACTGTGGTCACAGTCACAAAGGGGAAATTTCCCACCGAGAATACCATGAGGGCTGCAGCCCCATCTTCCAACTGTGCAGGACTCTGCTTGAGGACCGAAGGTCTCTGTGGTAGTTGCCAGCATTGCAAACCCCACATGGTGCCCCAAGGCAAGGTTATAGAGGCAAGAAAGAGGTTTATGAGATCAGCTGGTACAGTTGGCATTTATCAGCAGACAGGGAGAGCATCCTCAGGACAGGTTGCCCAGAAAAGTTGTGGATGCCCCATCCCTGGCAGTGTTCTAGGCCAGGCTGGATGGGCCTCTGAGCAACCTGGTCTAGTGGAAACTGTTCCTGCCCATGGCAAAGGGGTTGGAATGAGATGATCCTAAGGGTCTTTTCCAACCCACATTATTCTGTGATTGTATAATTCTGTGTTGCTCTCTCCATTGCCTGCAGCTACCTCCCATGGAACAGCAGATCCCTTACACAAATACCACAGCCCCTGAAGCCCCTCAGGACACAGCTCAGGCAGATGTGGCCCATCCCATTCCTTTTGGGTTTCTCTCTCCACTCAGTAGGGAGATGAGGCCAGATCCAAACCTCCACATGGGTTTCCAGACACAAAAACTGTTCTGCCTGTTCCCATCTCTTCCTGCTCTTAGGTCCAAGGCTGAGTTGGGCAGGACATGTCCCACCAACAACTGGGGACAAGGGGGAATGAGTTCAAATGGAAAGAGAGTAGGTTTAGGTAAGACACTAGGAAAAAAATCTTTACTGTGAGGGTGGTGAGGCACTGACACAGGTTGCCAGAGAAGTTGTGGATGCCTCATCCATGGAGGTGTTCAAGACCAGGTTGGATGGGGTTCTGAGCAGCCTGGTCGAGTGGAAGTGGAAGGCCCATGGTAGGGGGATTGGAACGAGACGATCTTGAAGGTCCCCTTCCAACCCAAACCATTCTGTGATTCTATGAACTCACAGCAGTGGCCTCACCCTCCCATCACAGCCCTGGGGTAACACAGCCTTAACTTAAAATAGGCTGTTGTGGGTTAACCCCAGCAAGCAGCTAAACATATGGCTCACTCACTCCCTGCCAAGTGGAGTGGAGGAGAGAATCAGAAGGGTAAAAGTCAGAAAACTCATGGCTTGAGATAAAAGGAGACTTAATAGGTAAAGCAAAAGCTGCATGCACAAGAAAAACAATATAAGAAATGAATTCACTACATCCCATCAGGAGGCAGGTGTTTACCACTTCCAGGAACGTGTTCATCATGCTGATGAAGTAAATACTTCATCACGTGTGGTGGCTGTTTGGAAAGACAAGTGCTGTAACTCCGAATATCCGCCCTTCCTCTTTTTTTTCCCCCACATTTTATTGACCACAACACCATTGGTATGGGGCACACCTTTGATCTGCTGGGGTCAGCTGTCCCAGCTATGTCCACTCCCTACTCCTCATGCACTCCCAAATTATAAGAAAGGCATTGAGACTATGCAAACACTGTTCAGCAACAACAAAAACATCCCTGTGTTATCAACACTGTTTTTGATCACAAATGTAAAACACAGCACCATATGAGCTATTTTGAAGAAAATGTACTCTTTCCCAGACAAAACCACTACTATCTTCACCCCTTATTTGATATCATTTAGGTTTTGTTCAGGTCCCACACCACCCAGTACCTCCTTGTTAACTCTCACCTCTCCCTTTTCCCATCCTTTGATTTATAAAGAGGCATCGATCCTTAGTCTATTGACCATCCCTGTAAAACATCTACAGAATGACCACTGAATTCACTTAGTCCATGCCTTTGGGCTCCATCTGTTATGGTGGTCACTGGGGCAGGAGAGGGCATGTGTTGGGTGGAGTTACTGGGCACCAAAGCCAGCTCAGATTGGGTCACTGCTGCACTGGCACCACTTCTTGTGAGGCTCATCCTTCACTGGCTCAGGGGTTCCTGATACAGTAATTCCCACAACATTCAACTCAAATCCCAGGTTACCACAATTCAAGGGGACAATTTCCACCCCTGGTCCCTTGGGCATAACACTGTGATGACCTCCTCCCCTTGCCACTGCTCTGCTGTAGACTTATCCATGGGCCACAATCTGTTTAGGGGAGAGCCTGCTGTGATGTGCAGGCATTTATGGCCCCAGAGACTTTGAGGTGTTCCAGCATGGCCTTATCCATGGCCACAGATGTTTCACTGAGTATCTGCTGCAATGTAGACATACCCATGGCCAAAAACACCTCGAGGTGCAGCACACCCACACCCCAGGGACTCATCAACAAGTCACAGTCCCTTTTCTAGGAGTTCACGCTGGAGTTCCAGCCTGCCCAGTACAGCAGCACAGGAACAGCAGTGATGCCCTGGCCATCTGCCAGCCCAGGCCCATTGGCATGGATGTTATCAGAATGCTCCCAGGCACAGCAGAGGAAGGTGACAAACTGCACAGCACTGCAGCAAACTGCTAAAGCAAAAAGCAGCCGCTGAGAAGCACTAGGCTCCAGTATACAGTCAGGCAAGCGAGCCCCATGGCAAGCACAGGAGCTCTGCCCACTGGCAGCTAAATTACAATAACAGCTATAAATTCATTCTAACACGCTCCAATCAAATCTGTCATTTTCTCAAACCCTTTGAGCACCACACTGGGTGCCAAAAAGGCCTTTATCCCAGACAAAACCAGTACATCTGCCATTTATGTCACATGAATACCTTCCTATTCTATGGTTAGTGCTTCATGGCTCACTCCAGCTATGCCCATGATGCTGTGGAAGCCTCAGGTAAGCACAAATGGCAAGAGCCAACCTCCTTCTGCCACTGAGGTCAAGATACAACAGTCAGGGAGATTTAATTTGATAGACATGAAAGATGGGAGCAATGCTTATGTTCAGCCTGTCCGACCGCAGGCCAGGAGCTATCATCAACATGATCGATCAAGTCCATTCCTCTTCTCTAAGCACAGCCCAGAGAGCCCTGCTGTCCATCAGTATGTTCAGTATCAATAATTTCAGTGGCCAAAATAACCTGTACTTACAAAATGTGTGTCTGCCACAAACACCGGGGAATCACAAGCAGGGCATTGGAGCTGATGTGCCCTTGTGCACACGAGCATCAGGGCAGGACTGCTGACATCACCCAGCTTTGGAGTCAACCTTTCAGGAAAAAAAGGGATAAGGCCTTGAAAAAGGGATGAGGAGGGACACACCTGAAGGATGGGATGACATCCAGAAGGACAAGCTCTAGAAGTGGACCCATGGGAACACCATGGGGTTTAACAAGACCGAGTGCTGGTGCTGCACCTGGGTCAGGGCAACCCCCGGTATCAGCACAGGCTGGGCATGAANGGGAGGGGGTTTGGAGTGAGATGATCCTTAAGGTCTCTTCCAACCCAAACCATTCTATGATTCTGTGCTGCTGGCTCATATCCAAGCAAGAACCTCTGTTTGTGGCACTGGTGAAGCTTTAATAGATGTCTCTAAAGGGATAGGAGAGTGGTGTGCAGCCTTCACAGGCACCCAAACACATAATGTCCCACCAGATTTGTCCCACGACAATGTTCATCAAGCCCATTTGCCATCTCAAAGCTGCAGGGCCAGGCCAGAGAGCCATGAGCAGTTCTCCATCACTCTGGCCATGGCAAACAGTCTGTTCCCCGCAGTAACAGTGACAATAAGCTCTCTCAAGGGTACAACATCCAGTTTCCATGACACACACTCCACAAGAAGAAGAAACGTCAGGTACAACCTCCATCTAGTATACCACAAGGAAATCCCACAATGGGCAGCTAGGACTCACAGCTTTCCCAGGGAAGGAGAACAGGTGTCATTTGTGGAGATGGGAGAATATTTCCAAATCCCCAGGCAGCCCGAGGCTCCTCAGGTGATGCCATCAGGTCAGAGCTCAGGAATGAACCTGACCCAAATGTCCATTGTGCTCCGAAATCATGAGCAACTTCTTACTCCACAGGACAAAGCTGCCCTGCAAAAAGGATCTTACCTGGAAAACAGTGAGGAAGCTGGCATCTCTTCTGAAGAAGAGCCAAAATCTTTCCTCTCTAAACTGGAAAGATGAAAGAGAAATCTGCTTTGGCCTATCTGGTACTTCCCACAGCCCAGAGCTGCTCTGTCCTGACGGACTGGTGTGTTCTGTCTCCATCCTGGTCATGTGTCTCCAGAGCCTTGGCAGGCAGATGCTCTCAGGAGGTCACCCAGTTTCTGGCCATACAGCTCTTCCCTTGCTGTAAACAGCCACTCGCTTGATCCCCAGCCCCAAAGGGAATTTCCATCCCCTCTCACTGCTCCTGGACCATCACACATCGCCTGCAGCCACCCACCAAACTCCAGAGCTCAGATTCTGGCTGGCTCAGTGTTTTCCCTGTGGGCTGGTGGGTGCCTCTTCTCTTCTGGCTCCCCTTAGCAACCCGTTCAGTGTGACACACGGGGCCCTTTCCCCTCTGCTGAGGGTGATGGAGGCGGCGAGGTGGTCTCAACACAGCCAGGGCTGTTGTGGCATGTTCCCACTGGACATCCCTGGGCATTCCAAGCTGGTCTGTCTCAGGTGGCCCAGCTGATGGGTATCTCTGAACGCACCCCAGGGGCCCCGCACTGTGCACTCCAAAGGTCCAACTCCACACCTTAGGAACAGGGGTCCCGTTCCTGCCTCCCCCTGTGAGTCTTGTCCCAACACCTTGGTTGCAGAGCAGACCCTACATGTTGCAGGAGTCTGGAGGAGCTTGAGGTTGCCAAGATGAGATTCAGACCAGATTATGCCCCATGTCTCCCACCAGTAACTGACTGTGGTTGTTATCAGGAAGGGAATTTTGCACTCCTAGAAAGATCACAAGGGCCATGGCCCTAATTCCCATCTGCTTAGGGCTCTGCTCCAGTGCTGAAGGTCTCTGTGAGAGTTGCCAGCATTGCAAAACAGCCTCCCTGGAGGGAGAGCGGGAAGATGTACAAACTAGCAGCAGAGGACTGTGTGCCAGTGCAGTGTCGAAAGCTTTGGGGACGTTCCTGCTCTCTCTGAGTTCACCCTGTGCTCCCACCTCTGGAAGGAGGACTGCCAGGAGTCTGGAAGCCCAGGGCCCACTCCCCTGCTGAGCTGCATGCCAGCTGCCCAGAGTAAGGATCTTTGCACTAAAATCCTGGGAAACCAAACTGTCTTCCCTCCTCAGTGCACAATGCAGCATCCCTTCATGATACAACAGTCAAAGCTTTGTGGCCAGAGAGGGAAACTCAATGTTGGAGCTAAAATCCAGAGCAGGAGCGGCAAGAAGAGTTCAGAACATTTCCCGCTCCTTTCTGGATGGGCATGGACAGAGGGCATGGTTATCCATGATGCTGGCGGTGCTGTGGGGTTTAGAGCTGCGGATAAGGAGCTTCAAACCCCACAAAGGCACCCCCTGATTTGTCTCATGCCTCCAGAAACATGAAAGCGGCACCTCGGACTTTTTTGACAGCGGGATTTTCTTTGGAGCACCACGTGTATTTCCCCTTCCAAACAGCAGGACCCCAACAGCCCCACATCTGCCCTTGCCAGAGGGGTGGCAGCGCTCGGGAGCAGGGAATGAGGATGCAATCCTCAGCACAGCCACACCACAGCCTGACAGGATATCCTGAACACACCTGGCATGAGAGACTCCCTCCCTGCTGCTGCAGAAATTGTGTGACCACCTCAGCTGCCTCGGCCTGTGCCAGGACAGCACCAGCACACATAAAGATTGGTCAGATCTGGGGAGCAGGGTCTGGAGCACAAGTGCAAAGGTGCTTGAAAATGCACAATACACTTCACTCTCAAAAGAGAGAGGCTGGTACAGAAAGATGTCCATCCTCACACCTCTGCCTGTCTTCAGCTTCTCAGGAAAGTAAACTCTGTTCAGGGGACCCCAACAGGACCCTGACATGCCACCATCAGCCCCATCACACTAACCCAGTCCCTTCCCAGGCTCTCATTAAGTGCCTTTTCACCTTCCATCCCGGTGACGTTGGCTTCTCGCTGCCTGGGAAACTAATGAAATTTCCAATTGCCCACATATCACAGAGAACGAAAAAATTAAGCCTTTCTTAGGGATAATGAGCCCAAGTGGAGTGTCCAGCTGAGATCGCACACAGCCGCTTTGGCAAGAGCTCTTCAAAGATAAGGGTAATGCTCCAAACATCCAAGCAGCTCTTGGAGGTCAAGTTGTTCTCCCTTCCCACTTGATGTTATCTGCCTTGGGATCTGCTGGGTCACACAGAGACTTACAGAAAAAATTCTGTCTTATTTAAAAAGTTTTGATTTCCAGAGACATCCTGCAGCTTGGGTGAGTGCTGGGGACTAAGTGCCTCACCAGACATGTGCACCATCTTTCTAGTCACCCCTGTACCCCTGTCAAATACTGGCATAGCATTTTCTTCTAAATCTTCTGGAAATTCCCGCTGTCCTGAGACTTGGCTGGTGCCCGTCCTCATCATGTTTTGCTGGAGCAGACATTTTATATATGCTAAAGAGAGTGATATGGGACATTAGAAGAGCTTTTCTGAGGTGAGTGCAGCCCCTTGGACATTATACCCCCAAATCTCCCTTTAAGGACCTCCCTGAAACACTCTGCTGGGTTCATCCACCTCTACCACAGTCCCTGGACTGGGAGACACTCCAGAATGCTGACCTTAGGCTTGCCCAGAAGAGATGGCTGCAGAAGGCTACAGCTGGGGGACCTGCAGCCCAGGCCCACCCCAAACCCACTGGGGAATCAGCAGCATCCCTTGTGGGTCTCCATGAAGGCAGCAACACCTCTTGCCCCAAGGCAATCGCAGTGTTCTGTAGTCTGCACTGTGCAGAGCTAAGACAGAGCAACCCGGTGGTCTCCTCCAGCTTTAAACACCAACCCACTGAAGTAGAAGCCCAGACAAACAAGAAAGAAGGGAAGATGTGGCACCCACACCTTCTTTTGCCCTCATTTCCCAGCCAGGGGTCTCCTGCCCATCCATGGATGCCAAAGCATCTGCTGGGCAAACACACTACCTGATCCCTTCTCCCACTCCGAGGATGCCCACATAAAGAGCTGTCCTTCCAGTCCCTCGGCACTAAACTCAACGCTGCAATTTCTGGGAAGCTTTGGATCTCACATATGTTTGTCCCACTTCCCCGGCTCGCCAGCTGCCCAGCTGTTCCTTTCCATTTGAGCTAATCACAGAGATTAAGGCAAAGACCCAGCCTGGAAGGTTTGCAAACAGTTCCAGCCTGTTTCTGCAAGCAGCTTTTGCAGTCACACTCGGGCACGAAAGCACATGGGCTAATAAACCCTGTGGCATCTGTGAAGGGAATTCCCAGGAAGGGCTCGGTGCTAACCCATGGAGGTTAGCCAGCCACCAGCTTAGGAACACTGCAAACCACAGGGTGCCCAGGCACACACCCTTCAAAGGGGAAGGAAAGGGAGACAGCAGGGCTAGGGAAAAGGTGCCAGAGCTGTCAGAAAGGATTCATGTCCGTAACACATCTCACCAGAAGCCTGGGCCCCAGTGTCCCGTGTCCCCCCAGGAACTCTGCCTAGCTGTCCCCTCCATCCTCCCGAGCACATTAACATGCTCACCCCTCAGGGAGGGGGCAGCCCATCATCCTCCAGGGCTCAGTGAAGCCGAGCAGCCAGCTCAGGGCAGAGTGGAGCCTCCACCACAGTCCTCCCAGCCAGATTCCCCTGTCCTTGTGCTGCCCCGTGCTTGGAGGCAGTCGATGCTGCCTGGAGCAGTTCATTATTCAATCGACTCTGGATTTTGCAGCCCTCAAACCCTTGTGGCCCAGAGACCCCAAGCCAGCACCACAGAAAAGCCATCCTGCATCTGTCCAGCTGTGTGCTGAGGCTTCTGCAGCCTCTCCCCGAGTCAAAGCCTCTGTCCCTGTCAAAATAAACAGGCTGTCCTCTCTCCACTTATAAGCCTGAGGGTTCACTCTGGACCCCCAGACCATCTGTATGTTTGCCACTCCATGAAGCAAGCAGCTTGCAGCTGGCCTCGCTGTGATTGCACGGAGAAAGAAGGGAGTGCAGCCATCTGGGGTTCCTGATGGACGGCAGTATAGGATGAACAGTGGAGAAACATGACCCCTGAGTCCTGAGGGATGGGCACAAGGGTGAGCTGGGCAGGAAAGAATAGATAGATGCTCCCATAAGAGGGGCTGGTGGTTGAGATGTGATGTTTTCCCCCAGCATGGTGCAGAAGGTCCCCCAGTATCACTGCTTTTTGGGTGAGGGAGACATTTCCTTGAGCAGTTCACCTGCAAGAGCGTGACAGTGGGATAAAGTGCACTGCTCTGATGCCCATGTGCTCTGGGGACACAGAGTGGTGACACCAGGGCAGGAGCAGAGCTCACAACCCATTTCCTGCCAGTGCAGGGACCTGAACAAGCCTGAAAAGCTCCAGGCACATCGAATGGGACGGTTTGTCCTTCTCTCCTTCCTCTCCCTGCCACCAGCCCCCTCACTCTCCCCAAGGCCAGCACAACACAAGGCTGGGGGAATTTACATTTGCCCTTGATTGCAGCCATGCCAGGACCTCCCCTGCCTGCCCGTGGGTAGCTCTGAAGGCCAGCAACAGGCGATACTTGCGCTGTTGCCACACACGAAGCTCAGGCTAAGCACAGCCGGATTTTGGCAGGGCACAAGGTGACCAGAGATCTCGATGACCCAGATGCAAGGACCCCAAGTGCCCCATCTGCGGTGCCTCAGATACAGAAGGTCCCATCCCCTCCTCAGCTCGTCCAGCTGTTCCCACTGTGATGTCTTCCAGGCATGAGAACCCAAAGTTTTGCCGGTAATACAAACAGAACAACTTGGACTCAAAACCTAGTCAGTTCAACCAGAAACACAGCTCAGATTTAGAGGGGAGATTTTGAGACAAACAGCTAAATTAATTAAACTGAGGAACACAATCAGAGGAAGAAACATTAAAAGTACTTGCAATTGTTTTTTTCTATTTTTCTTCTTTTTTTTTTTTTAAAAAGAATGTTCCTGAAAGCCATATGGGTGAAAGTTGAAAAACATGGGTTTTCCAGTCAGGAAAGCTGCCAGAGGAGCACTGAGGACCCCAAGATGGCCAGGGGCCACTGGGAACCGACAGCACTGATGAATGCCCTCTCCCCGAGCCTCGGCAAGATAGGCAACAGTTTCTTGCTAGTTGGGAGGACAAAATCATCCCAGAGAATCAGAGGGACACGATCAGATAGAGTAGCTTTTTGGGTTACTAAATGTCCATGGATGAGGGGCAAGCAAGAATAAAAGGAGACAGAGGAGAGCACACAGACACAACTTCCCAACTTTGTAACCTTTGAGACTCTTGGGAAGAGACAAACTGCAGTGTCCCTTCTCCCCTCTGGTTTCTCCATAGCTGCAGCCCCTGGTCTCTCAGCCAAGAGAACCAGGGAGAGAACCAGGGCTCACCTACAGCTTCAGAAAGCTCTCTTGCATTGGTTCCTCCTGTTTTATTACTGCAGAGTGATGGTGTTGTCCTGAAGTGATGCTCAGGATACAGTGGCACCACTGTGACATCCCTGCATGTGCTGGCAGAATTTCTGCATGTTCTGTCGCAGGCTTCTGAGCCAGGCCAGCTAATGCCAGGCTAAGTGTATGGGAGTGAGCAGGGCCAGGGACCATCCTCGAGGGACAGGGGAACGTGGCCACTCCATCCAGGGACGAGAGATCTCGGCCCCAGGCTCTCCCTGCCAGCTGGCCGTGGTGCCTGGTGGCTTTGTTGTGCACATTTAATCACCTCATCCAGACACTGCAGTTCCTTCATTAATCACTGATGAACACGGGTCCCACCAGATGCTGAGACAGCCCAGACATCTTCCCTGCCCTGTGCACCCTACCATTCCCTGATTTACAACCTCCTTCTTCCGAGGCGTAGGCGTAACCTCATGCCCTGCTCCATTCCTGATGCAGACGTCAGCATCCCATTGCTTTTTCCCCTAGAAGGCAGTTCTGGCCGCCGGCACCCGAGCAACTCAGCCCCCAGCCCTGCTCAGGACCCCCCGGCCCCACACCACTCTCAGACCCTTGTCCCACAGCCCTCTGCATGAGGCCAAAGCATTTGCAAACTCTTTCCAAGCAGCTCCATTAATTTCCCCTCTCCCATCTCCTTTGGAGCTGGCAGAAGAGCATGTTGGATGAGTCCGAATCCAGAAAGATATGATAGAAATTGGCTTTATTTCTTATCCAGGCTTGTCTGACTCCTTGTGCTGTTTGGTCCTGCTTTTCTCCACCAGCTCCAAGAGTCTTGTGCTCCAAGCAGGTCCTTGCCAAGACCAATTCTCCTCCAGTCTCAGACCAGGCACCAGGGACTGGTGGTAGAGCAGGCCTGAGGTAGAGCAGGCTGTCCTCCCACCTCTGCACAAGACCACTTTCAGTTGCCGATCTCCCCAGTCTCCTTCACCTTCACAGACTGACAAATCCACCTCAGGAGCTCGCAGACCAAACAAGGTCTCAGTCCAACCTTCCGTACAAAGCAGGGGCAGCTGTGGGATCAGGGAATCACAGAATCACTTTGGTTGGACCAGGTTGCACAGGATGCCCATCTGCATCCTGAAATCATCTAAGGCTGGAGATCCTTCCAGCTCTCCAGGCCCATCTTCAAGCACGCGACTGTGCCCATGGGGGTAATTTTCCTATGCTACAATCTAGATCACTCTCTGTCATGCCCCCCATTGTGCACCTCCGTTAAAAGGTTGGCTCCATCTTCTCAATAATCCACCCACAGATGTTGGGGAGCTGCTCTTGGGTCTCCCCAACATCTCCCCTTCTCACAGGTGGACAAGCCCAGGTCCCCAGCCTCTCCTTGCAGGGCAGCTCCAGCCCAAGCCATTTTAGTGGCTTCTGCTGAACTCACCCCAGTTTATCAATGTTTCTCCTGTACTGAGGGGACTGAAACCTGAACACATCACCCAGATGTGGCGTAATGAGAGGCCAGCAAAGGAGGGCAATCACTTCCAGAGATCAGCAGGAAACAGTTGAGCCCTTCTGCCTTTTAGCAGCTCAGTGGTGTTGCCAAAAGGATTTCTCTGGCAGCCTTGAAATGATGATCAGCTTTTGTGCGTTCAAGGAACCTGTGAGTGATGCCCAGCACAGCAGCAGCCCCACGTTTCTGCGTTGCCCGAAACCTCACAGGGCAAAGCAGTGGAGGAGGTCTTTTACAGACAACACATCCAGAAAAGGACTGGGTTTCCTGCCTCTTTGGATGTCTACAGGAATGAAGCAGCTGCAGGATGCATTCTCCTCACTCTCAAAAAGCCTACGGCCCGACGGAGCCATCAGATGAGCTTCTCACAGCCCCAGGTCTCACTGGTGGCTGTGTAGATGCCCAGTCCTTGCAATGTTTTAGCTCCTTGCTTGTCTCCTTGTGCCTGCAGATTTCATCTACAATCATTTAATATTCATTTCCTACCATGTTGAACGTCATCAGGTCCAGAACTGGTCCTGGAGGAATACCCTGGCAGGTGTCACTTCCTCACAGATGGCTCCCACTGCCTACTGTCCCGAGCCACCTCCTGCTTCTCCCCAGCTCAGGGCAACCTGACATCTCCAAACTCTCACAGGGACTCCCACCTCCACTGCACTTCTAGTGTACCTGGAATACCTTTCAGAGCACAGGAAATGACCAGAAATTACTGCAAAAAGCTGTGGAATGGACAAAATAAGTTGGAAGTTATTCTGGAGACCTGTTTTGTGTGGCAGGTTGGCAAGAAGCAGCAACTAGGCACTGTTAAGATGTTTTCTTTGTGGCACACAGTTCTTCAGGCTCGTGATCAAACCTCCAAAGGGCTACAGAAAAGAGAAGCCCCATTAAATTCCATGCACACCAAAAAGAGGTGCTGTCTCCCAGCAGCAAGACACAGGGTGTCCCCACGTCGAGGGAGAAGTGATCTCTCTCCACAAGCTTCTCATGACAAGGATGGAGGAGGAAGAAGTGGAGAGCTAGACAAAGAGGACCCCTTCCCATGAGATGTGCTCCCATTACCCTTTAAAACCTCATGTGGGAATTGCATGAGCTTTGCTTTACTCTGCTCGTGATTTTCCCAGAAAGAGCAAGCAGCCAGTCTTCTTTCAAGATGCTTGTACTAAGAGCCATGTCATCTCTGTGGGCCTGACTCACATGAAGGATGTTGTGTGCTTCGGGGAACGTGGATGCCTGAGCAGAGATACCCAGCAGAGGTCTGTCAGCCCCAGCACCTCCTGGGAGCACCAGGGAAATTCCAGTTGTAAGAGAAATAAAGACTATTGCAGCTAAGATCCCTCAGCCCATTTTTACAGGGCTCTTGGGTATAATTTACGCAGGCAGCTACTTTAGAAATATTTGCCCTTGGTGCATGTCTTCTATCATCCCCTATAGTGCCTGATAAACTGGAAAGTATTTCACAGTCTTCCTTACTTCTTCCCAAACACTGAATGCAGACATTGCTTTCCTTTCTGCATCTTGCATAACAGCATTTTCTTTCTTTTGGGAAATAGATTTAAAAGATGAGGATGTGTTTTTGCAGTACCTCCTCATCATCACCATTGCTGTGGTCAGCCATGCATATTTCCCAGAAGCATTCACAGTTCTATACTTCTCAGCTTCCCATTCGCATCTGCTCATGCCAACCAGCTCCTTTGGGGCAGCTGCTCCCCCTTTTTTGCTGAGCACACCACTGAACCCGTGCACCAGCACAGGCATGACCCACAGCCACAGTTCCAGTGCCACCTGCACTGTCCAGGCTCAAGGGGCTTTGCAGCCATGCAGAGGTCCCAGGGAGCAGGCAGACCCCAGCTCTGCAGGGGCTTCTCTCCTTGGGCCAGGTCCATGTCTCTCAGGCTCTCAGGCAAGTAAGGCTCAGCTGACTCCACAGGAGTGGCGAGGCTGGGGGAAGGAGCAGGACAAGCTGTGGAGCAGTAGAGACAGAGGTGCCTGGTGCCCCAGGCTGAGGCAGCAGCCCCACTGCAGCTGGAGGAAGCACTGCCACGACAGTGACCGGGCACTGGGTGGGCAAGGGATGCAGTACGGGGTGTGAGTCAGCCTCGCAGGGATGCTGATGTGTGACCTGCTCTGGCTTAGCCAGGCACTTTGGACACAGGGACCAGTCACCACCTGCAGGAATTTGGGAAGCAGCCAGTGCAACCTCTCCATGAACCACTGCACTGCTCCAGAAAGGTTCACAGCTTCATCTCCAGCCATTTTCCTGCTGTGCTTGCTGCTTGTCTCCTGGCTCAGCTCCAGATCTGAGAGGACAACAGGCACAGCAGCAGGAGGCTGGCTCCTGTCCTCAGCTGTGCATGAGCACGGTGTGGTGGGATCGGTCTGATGGTCATGCTCCTTGGGCAGGACCAAAGCTGGTTCTGCTGCCTTGCAGAAGGCATTGGGAGGGGCTGGGAAGACCAGAGACAAACCAGGAGACCCTAAGCAACTTCTCCTCCCTCCAGGAGAAGTATCTCACACACGATGTTCCCCGGTGATAGTCGCAGCTCTTCAAGCTCCGCTGCCTGGCTTGCAGCCCCAAATCTCTTGGTCCTGAAGGGCTTGGGGGCAATCAGGACCTGCAGGGAGCTGGCTGTGCCTGGAGAGCCCAGCCAGCATCCTTGTGTCACTGCCAGCAGGCTGGGAGGGAAGAGTCCAGGTAGTGGGCACTCACAGACAAGCCATCAGCCTTCTTTGGCAGGATCAAAGCTCATCCTCTTGCCAGTTCGGCTACCAGTCCTGCTGCCTTATTGGCCAGGCTGGAAAGGGCTGGGAGGGCCTGTGGACAAAATGAGAGTGCACAGGGACTGTTCCCAGTGCCAAGGCAGATCCCATCTGGGCAAAGGAAGCTCTCACACACAATACTTCCCAGCACTGGCTCCTGGCTGTCACACACAAAGCAGCACGGACCCTCCCAGGCATGGGTCTTGCCTCCCCACAGAAGCAGTAGCCCCCCCTCCACAAACTGTGGCAGGGAACCTGCCAGCCATAGCAGATGGCACCTCTTCCCTTGCTAATGAGCCGGCAGGATTTAATTCCTACCTCCCATTAACACTCATTAGAGTGTCACTTGGCCATTCTTCTGTGTCTATCACATCTCTGCAGCTTCGGCTTCGAGATGTTAATTTGGGGCCACCTCTGGGGTGGCCACCATCCTCCCAGCCACTCTCAGAAGGCTGCTGCCTCACTGTCCCCCAAACCCTGCCTTCAGCAGGTCTGAAGAGGAGGCAGGAACAGATCAGCATACTGGCATCCATGGAAGAGGTGGATAGATACGGTCTTAACCTGCAGACCAGGTCTGGACTCAGGGTTTTCCCGTGGTGTCCCCACCCTCCCTGAAATCCCACAGCCCCAGTGAGGGCACAGAGTCTCAGGAATATGCAGCCAGACCTACCACAGCTTGTTAGGGGACAGAAGTAGGTTACTTTCTGCCACGCATAGAAATAATGTGATGCATATTCATCAGTTACGGTTGTGCGGCGATTACAACAGTCACATAAATTGCAGGTTTAGGGATCATCAGCTGCACTCCATGACTTTTTCAGGGCTTCCTCCCTTGAAAAAGAGATGGAAATTGGAGTCGTCTCATGAAAAATAAAGGTCAGAGCTTTAAGTGACGTTTTAGAAAAATACTGTTTACTGTACATTTTTTGCATCCCTCAGGTGAACAATTCAGTGATCATAAGCCTGATCTTATTATTTAAAATTATATTTATCAGCTATAATCACTGTCAATACATTTTTATTCTTAGAAATCAATTTACCAAACTATTCACAGATATGATGGAAACAAATTGAATTTGAAGCCCTGCCTCACAGGATCGATGCTAAGCAGGTCGCTGCATCTGTTTACAAAGGGAAAATATTCTTTCATGCAGCTGCCTTTGAGCATAGTAAAGCCCAGGGAGCTTAAAAGATTTGAGAAGTGGAGCGGATTTGGGGATTGATGCTCTGCAATCACCCATGAAGTCAGGAGCTGGGGGCAGAGCTGTCCCAGGGCATGGAGCCCTGCCCTCGATTCCCACTTGAATGAGGCTTCTCGCCTCCAGAGCCACTTGTCACCAGCCCGCCCATGCCACTGGCTTGAAAGTCTGCCCCAGCCACTTGTCACCAGCCCACCCATGTCACCATCTCTCTGGTGTGTGCCTCCTTGCCAGCCTTGCCTCGTGATGCTGGATCCCTCTGAAGTGTTGACAGCGTGGTAATGGCTTCGCCCAGCAGTGAGACCACCCCCAGGTGTCATCTGCCTCAGGGACCCCACAAAATGCAACACCCAGTGCAGAGATAGCAGTAATAACCCCCAAAATTATTTGGGTTCCTCTTCACCACAGAGTATTGAGTTAACCCTGGGGGGCAAATGTGCCTATCCATGACAAATGGGTCTCATCTGAAATACCGAATTTTGGACACGGTTGGAAAGAAAAAAGGACTGAGAAAACACTGATGTGAGCACTCTCTGTGCAACACAGACTCTGGGCAGTCAGCCCCTGGCAAACACTGATTTCTGCTGCCTGCTTCCTCAAAGAGCTCCAGCACATCAGCTGCACGTAGCAATGGTCGGCCAAGCTGCTGACCACTCGCTTTTTCACACTTTCAGCTACTGCTGAGGCAGTTTTCTATCCTGAAAGCAGTACAGCAGATGAAGTATTACTGCCTTTCAGTTGCAGAGTGACTGCACAGCAGCTCAGAGCGACTGGAAGCATTTCAGTACTCCTATGTTTTGGGGTATCTGTCATCACAGAAAAAAACCCCAGGCTCTTCACAGCCAAGTTTTTCATTAATTTTTCATCCAAGAGACAAGTTAATATCCTAGTGTAAAGATCCTTGTTTCCCCAAATGTGTCATTTGAGCTACATGGGACTTAGGAAAGGCTATGTGTTTCCCAAGCAGGTGCTCCAGGTGCCTTGGGATAACACTACAGTTCCTTTATTGCTCCTGCAGTAACCCCTGCATCATCGCCTGTATTTTCACATCCCGGTATCAACAGAGGAAGCTGGGGGAGAGCCGCTGTTAGGAGCAATTCAAGAACAGCTTCCACGATCTGTGCATCCCCCCCAGTGCCAAGGAACGGGGATAATAGCTTCCCTCAATCTGCTGGACACTCTCCTCCTAATGTAGTCCAGGATGTGGTTTCCCTTTTCCACGACAAGAGTGCTCTCTTGGCTCACATTCAGCCCAGTGTCCATGATAACACAGAGGTCCTTCCCGCTCTGCTCCCTGCCTGGGCTCACTGCACCTCAGGGCTGCACTTTGCATCCCCCATGATGAACTTCAGGGTCTTGGAGTTCACATTTATCTAATCCCTTTGCACTGAGGCCGTGTCAGGTGTCAGCCACCCTCGTCTAGTGGCACCTGAGGCTAGGCTGAAGGTTCATCCCCTGTGGGCATCCCCATTGCTGATGGAAAGCCCTGTGTCAGCCTCCAGGTGCTTCAGTCATTACTGGCCATCCACCAGCTGTCGAGCTGTTGGTGGTGACCCTTGGAGTCCAGCACAGCTTTCCCTTGGGAAATCCTTGCTTTCCCTTTGTATGCTGAGAAATGAGATGCTGCCCCGGAATGGGTCTTACAGCAATTCCCACTTCCTGTACTGATCCTCACCAAGTCACATCTCTCCTTCCCCCAGAGAGCGCAGAGCCCTTTCACTCCTGCATGGATAATCCCCAACACCCAGCCCTCCTCCTGCACCCATATGGCAACAGAAATCACAGAAAGTGGGGGTCAGAGACCACAGGATGTCTCTCTGCACCCTCTGCTCTGGTTGAGCCCAGGCATTATGTCCCAGGCAGACAGCAACGCCCCAAAATCTCCTTCAGGATGATCCATCTCCAGAATAAAGATTTGGGTGATCCAGCTGCGACATTTCCGCACAGGCTGGAGCTTTGCATCCCAAAAGCAGCCTCAGCTAGTTTTATACAAAGACGTTAACGAAATTCAGGATATCTTGGTTTTGAAAGCACTGCATAATTGCAAGCTGTTATTGTCTGAAACCGCATTTGCAAGATGCAGTCTCAACAGCCAGGCAGCTTGGGGAAAAGAAGCACTTGTTCAGTGTGGGAGAAGCTCCTGCAGAGGATACAATACCCTTGCCAAGCATTCACAGGCCTTCAGCTGCCCAAGCACCAAGTTTTCAAGCAGAAACTTGTGGGCAATGCCCTACCCAAATTGCCCCCAGCTCTTGCCCTAAGCTCAGGGGTTTTTCTGTTCCATTCCTCTGTATGCTGTACAGAAGCCTTCATCACACCCTCAGCATCTGGTAGCAAAGCCACTGGTTTCTTGCAAAGGGGCAGGTCCACAAGCCCCCCAGCCTGAACTGCAACAGCCAGAAAGCTCTGGCAAAGCCTCCATGTACACATTTCAACCCCACTCACAGCACTGCTGCAGACCGAGCCCTTCCATGCAAGCACTTGTGACTCCTTCTTGACTCCTTTTCCTCATCTGCCTTGAAAAGCAGAGATGAGACTGGGAAATGCTGGGTTTGGTCAGGTATTGGCAAAGCCACAGGGGTGAGCATTGTTTCAGGCATTGGATTCAGTGAAGGACTAGACCACCCCAGCAAGAGTACAGCTGGATTTTGTCTTTAGCTTTGTTGTTACATTTCATTCAAAAAGCTCAGCTTCTTTGGGCAGGATCCTGCATCTGCTCAAGCTCTGATCAATGGCTCAGCAAGGGTTCAAGTGACAAGTTCAGTTGTTCCCTGTAGGACATCCCTCTGTCAGGAGAGGTGGCCACATGCACTCCCCATCACTGTCCTGTCACACATAGAAAATCCATGCACATCCCTTCCCTCGGTCTTGCCTTCACTCATCCCAACTCTGGAGGACTTTTTAGGTCATACAAAACTTGGACTGTGCCTTCTGGATATCACTTGGCCTTGGGAGCCATATTTTGCAGTGCATCCATTTTTTGTGATGCATGGGATAGTCCTGTTTGAAATCTGGCCATAGACGAAGAATCCTATACCATCCAGGGACAAAGAGCCAGGAGCACCCATAGACTGACTTCACTTTGGGGCATTCCTCCTATGGGCTGTGCCTGAGAGCAGGCAGGACTTTCTGGAGTGGGTGTCCCAGGTCCTCCAGGACGCCTGAGGGAGGAGGATGGCTCAGAGTCAGACAACATCCCTGCCAAAGGATGCAGTGGATGCTGCAAATCTGCTTCTGTTCAGCGGGAGATGAGGTCATGGGAGAGAGACCCTCTGCTAAATACACACAGCTGAAAACTCCCACAGTGGCCAGCATCCCCTGCCCCTGGCCACCGCTAACCCCAGGGGAGGGAGGCAGGGCTGGTGGGCAGGCACAGCTCTGCATGGCCCGGCAGCACCAGTGTTAACTGGGCTCTGCCCCGGCCTGCCGAGGGTGCACATTTGCCTGCAGAGCTGTGTTTCCAGAACACTCCTTGCAATTACATGCCCTGCCACAGTTATTAATATTTATTAGGCTCAATTATTCATGGCCTCTTTAGGATCCTGTTGTTTAAGTCCAGCTTGAGATCTCCAGGCTAGCAATCACAAAAGTTGCTTTCCAGAGGAATTACAGTAAATCAAGCCGTTGGAAATGTTGCAAGCAGATGTAAAACTCACAGACAGAGCTGCCCAGAAAAGAGCCTTGTGTCCAGCACTCAGAGGCCCGTATGTGCTACATATGAGCCCAGGTCTTCCTGGGGTGGGATTCAGGGTCGTGGGACACCACTTTCCTCCTCCCCGCCACCTGCACAGCGGTCACATTGACCATCTCCCTCTGAACCTGCAGGGGAGAATAGCCCAAGAACAATGGTTTGGAGGCTTTTCCCTGTCAGAAGGACACATGGTGAGGATGGAGAACAAAGCATAATGTTTGTGACAAAGCAGGCAGCAGCTAGGAGGTTGTAGCCTGTCCTGGTGGCTGTGGCACAGCTGTGACCGGAGAAGTCCTTGTCCCAGCTCCTGACTGGTGTTTGGTCCGTAGTGGGGAAGCCATGGGCAGGGTGCAGGATCCAGGAGGGATACACCAGGGTATCCTGCCCAGCAAGCACAACCCATGGCACAGGGCATCCCACTGAGGCCTCACAGATCGCTCCATCTGTGGGGCTAGCAGCACACACACAGCCCAGAGAGCGAAGGTTTGCCTTCCTGCCCTCTTGATGCCCAGATTTGCACTGGGCAAGGTCTGGGTGAGTCCCAGTACCTGGCACAGAGCACACCAGCCCCCGAGGGTGTACAGGAGGAGGCAGGGGGTCTGCCCACGCACCATCTCCAGCAGATGAGAGCTGCCAGGGCTGCGCTCTGTCAGCAGAGAGCCATCTGGGCCACTCAGAGGTGCTCAGCAAGGCTGATAAGCTAACTGTGCTGGCCGAGCTCTCTCAGGCTGCTTGCAAAGCCCCAGGCAGTGCAGGCAATCCCAGAGCTTCCCCTGCAAAGCCTGGGCTACACTCCCGCTGCTGATCTCTGCATCTGCTCCCAGCCTGAGACTCACAGTAGCCATCCCACAGACCGTGGCCACTTCAGCAGTTCTTGTCACCATAGAATTAACAGGTGGGACAGAGGACTCCCAGGGGATCCACAGGCCACTGGAAGAAGCTGTGGTGTGGGCAGGGTCCCCCAGGCCATTGGGCATGGCACAGGTCCCTGAAACCCTTGTGACGAGGATGAGGAGACAGTCTCTGGGGGTGCTGGCTGTCAGGGCATGTGAAGATTGCGTAGATGCCTGTGAGAGGAAGGAGAGAGCTTATTCCAGAGAAATAGATTTCCTCCAGCCCCTTCCCTCCACAAGCACTGGTCCCTGGAGAGCTGGAGCCTCTGAGGAGCAGGGCATGGCAGGGAGGAGGTGCATGGCCAGGAGGGAACATGGTGCATGCAGTCTTCTCCAGAGACCAAGAAACTCCTGAGGAGCAGCCTTGCCTGCAGTGATTCACATTGCCAGCATTAAGGGATGGAGTGATTGGCTCAGCACAGAGGAGGAGGAGCGGGGGGCTTCAAGGGAAGCAGTCCTATATGTTGAAGCCTTAGCAATGAACAGCAAAAAGGGACTTGCTGCCTCTCCTCCACAGCCAGGGCCATGGCCCTGTGTCACCGGGTTCACAGGACACTCAGGAGGGTGTCAGAGCCCAGCCAGGGGATGCTGAGGGGGAGAGTAACTGGGCAGAGGCATTCAGATGCCAGAGCAAGGGCCATCCCAAGAGAGAGGATGCCAAAAAGGCCACATGTCACCCTCAGAAAATTGGTTTCCTTGTATGTCTTGCTTTCTCTGACCTGCCCTGCCTGCTCACCATTTCCCCTGTGTACCTGCAGCAGATGATGTCTCCTGTCCATGCCATGGCCCTCCTTTGCCCAAAATCTGCAAGTAACTCAAATCTGCTCTGCTCTGGGCTCTGGCATGGCTCAGAGTATAAAATTTTGATCTGTTAAATGGGTTTTCAGAGGAGGCTGGATGAACTGGAGAAGGAACATACATCCGCCTCCATTCCTCCTCCTGGGGCAGTCCCCTTGCCTGCATCACACAGGCCATTGCTGAGAGGCTGCAGCAGGGCTGGCAGGCAAAAAAAGGCTCATGCCATGCCAGTACTGGCATGAGAAAGCAGCCCAGAGCCTGCTTGGCAGGGCTGGAGGAGCTGGAAGGGCTGGTCCAGCTCACCGAAAGGTCACACGGTGCAAAGAGGTTGATTTGGAAGACGGGAGGGACAGGGTGACAGCCAGGGAGCAGGGTAGACAGTCAAACCAGCTCCAGAAAGCAGGGCAGGCACATGCCAGCAGGGGCCAGTGCTCCTGGGAGCAGAGGTCCTGCTCTGTACCCTGGGGTGACAGCAGGTTGGGGACAAAGAGGGGATAGACCCTCCAAGCAGTAAGATCTGCCCCACATCACACTCCAAGCCACCTTTTTTAACCTCCTCCACCAAGCCTTCACACCAGCTGCCTGTACCACCAGCCCAACCAAATGTGGGGGTGAGAGATCCCCAGAGCCAGCACCCAACACCCATCCCCACACTTCCTGCTCGGGGTCCTGGGCACCTTCATCTCACAGCCCTCCCCTCACCTTGCTGAAGGAACCAATATGATCCCATCCCCAACAGTGTCCCAGACAGTCTCCAGCAGACAGGGGCATTTTTTTGTTCCCCAAAAAGCCTCTGAGTCCCAGCAAGAGCTGTTTTAATCAGAGCTTTCTGCCCTGCAGGACTCAGCGTGGGGTTGTGAAAGAGGCACAGGCAGCCCTTTTACTCTCTCCCCTCCCATCAACCCTCTGTTTGGCTTCCTCTTCTTTTTTAATTCCCCCCCCCCCTCCGCATTTCAAGCCTGCTTGGTAAATGTTTGAAAGTGAAGCTGATGTGGTTGGTATGGCAACACCAGGCTGGGGCCCTTGCCTGAAACCCCAAACACACAATTAGCTGATTAAGAGGAGAGGCAGTGGCGTGCTGGGGGCTCTGATGCTCTGCGGGGCTGTTCCAAATCACCCCATCGGGGGTGCTTGGAGGTTCCCAAGAGGGAAGACAGGGAGCGTGCACAGCCCCTCACGTGGGTAAAGGGTTTCCAGGCTTGGAGAGGCTGGGGACGAGCCTTTTCAGGAAGCCAGTCTGTAGGATGCTGCAGTATGGGAACGGGGATGATGGAGACACCAAAAGCAACGTGGAGCCTGCTGGACCACTTGCAAGCACCATGTCCCTGTCCAGCTTGCAGCATCCAGCAGTCCGGGATCACTGCAGGTCACACCAGGTCCCATCTGCGTGTTAGAACAGGACCCAGCTGTGCCCCAGNAGGAAGGCAGCAATCATCCCGGTGACAGCCCCAGTTAATGAAGTCGGCCTTCATTAGGCGTTTCCGTTCCACTTGAAAAGCTCCTCTGTGAGGATGCTCCACCGGCCTGTGGCAGAGATGGAGGATGTGGGGATGGGGGTGACGCTGCAGGGTGACAGCCAGGCTGCCAGGCGGGCAGCAGGAAGGGCTGGCATTCCTGTGGGGCTGAGTGCATGTCCTGCAAGGTGCTGTGGGGTTACAAACCCACACCCTGCACCCATCCACAGTCCAAACCCAGCACTACTGCCACCAACACAGCTGCGATCCTTCTCCCCATTCCCAGGGCTCATCCTGCTCTCCAGAGCCCATCCGTGTCCTTGGGGACAAATCCCTGCACCAGTCTTCACTATTTGACTACACCCATGTCCCTGCTTAGGAGAGGAGGTTCGCTGGAGAGTTGTGGAGTCCGACTCAAATTTTCTGGGACTTTTAGGTGGAGCAGAGGGGACAGGCTGGGAGGGATGCCCGCTGTCTGGGAGCTGGCTGGAGCAGCCCTGTGAAGAGGGTCATTTAGCTGATGCCTGCAAGAGTACTCCTAGATTAGAGAGCTCTAAATTGCTCAGCTATTATCTGTCCAGTGGGAGCACCCTCGTCTCATCAGGGCCAGGCTTGGCGAGCCACCAGCTGCTGGAACAGGATCGAAAGACTCACAACTCCCTGCCCCAGCTGCTCTGCAGGGACCTGCCACTCCAAGGAAGGGCATCCCAGGATAAGCACAAGCTTGGGGAACACCTTCATGCAGATCCAGGTTCTGGAGTGTGTCCTCTAGGCAAGATGGCTTGCTGGCTTCCTCCCACCACCTTCATGTCCTTGCTTCCCTCACCCCTGAACCTTCCCCCCAGCTCCTCACGGGGCATTTTGGCACTTGGACACTGTCAGACCACATCCTTTCTCTGTACTCCCTCCCCAGGTCCTAACAGTGGTCTACATCAGCTTTTCTCCCTTATCACAAGGATGAAGGCAGCTCATGGAGGAGCAATGTGGGCAAATGACTGCACAAGGTAACGTGGTACTGAGCACCTCACACTCTTTCCAAGGCTCTGCAGAGCCCGGTCCTGTAGGATAAGGGAACAGCCATACTGTGACTGCAGGACTATAGCAGGGAGCAGAGAGTGGCACACAGCTCTGGAAATGGACGAGTGAGAGGATGGATGGGCTGGATCTAGGCTGGATCTAGGCTGTTAGAACAGGACCCAGCTGTGCCCCAGGGAGATGCAATGGCCAGANAGAAGCTGGTAGGATGCATTGCCTGCCCAGAGATGCATGTCCAGCAGATCTGGAGCTGCTATGTCTCAGCCCAGCAGATGTGGGGATGTGGCAGTGAGGTAGGGATGGCAGCACACACAGATGAGGATGAAAAGGAAGCAGCAACTCTGTACTAGGTCAGGGCCCTGGAATGAGCTAAAACCACCCTGGG
Organism: Aleadryas rufinucha; assembly: GCA_013397815.1. NCBI lineage: Eukaryota > Metazoa > Chordata > Aves > Passeriformes > Aleadryas > Aleadryas rufinucha. The sequence continues at coordinate 86,965 of VZTH01005599.1, forward strand.
AAGCAAAATGTGCTCATGCTCCAGGACAGGTTGTTGGATCAGGCTAGAGTGGGACCTCAGACCAAATCTGCAGCTGGACAAAGGAGGGGTGCCTCCTATCCCCACAGAGTGGTGCTTGGCCATGCTGCAGCTGGAATTCTGCTGTGAATCCAGACAGATCTCTATTGCAAACTGCCCGATCCTGTGTGGCTGAAGATAGATAGACAAGTTCTACTCCAGGCTTTTGTATTGGGGGATTTTTGAATCCAGAAAAGCTGCTGGGGGTGGGCAAAACCAGCCCGTGCACCCTGGCAGTGTAAACAGGGCTGCTCAGTAATGATGTCCAGCAAGAGCTCTGCACTCTGGGATGGGAGGGGAAAACTCAGAGCACAAAAGCTCGGTGCCATGGCCGCGAGGCACACAGCCAGCATCCGCGGTGTCTTAACCTACTTTGGGTTTGCCGCTGCGTGGCTGCTGATGGGGGCCAAAGGAGGGGCTGCACCCATGTTGGGCACCATCTGGCAGCTCCTGCTTAGGGCATTCTGGCTACTGAGGGCAGGAGGGGAAACGGGATGATCCCTGTCCCCATCACCATCCCAAAAAACAGCAGAATGAATGCAGGGAGCAGGAGCCACGGAGCAGTCACCACCCCCTCCCCAGTTTGCAATGGCAGTGGCACTGCAGCCTCACACACACACACCTGGTAGGGGGGGACATTGCTGGGGACAGGAATGGGAGAGGGAAGGTATCAGGGTAGCCTAGGATTCTCCAGGATCCAGCTCCCAAGGGAAGCAGGTTTAAACTTTTGGGGTAGGTGGCACAGGGCCACAGGTTCCCTCTACCCTCTGGCTTGAGCTGCAGGGAGCTGGAGGCTGTGAGGATTGATGGCTGAGCTGTCAGGGTGTGGGATCATCAGAGGACAGCTGCATCAATGCAGGGAGTGAAAGGCAGTGTCAATGATCTTGTCGTGATGTGGGAACATGATGGACAGCCATCAGCATTCTGCACAGCACCCGACTGATGACCAGGAGTGTGGTCATCAATGAGCCAGTGTGAATGTCCAGGGGCAGGGATGGACAACTGTCAGTGGACATGAAGGACAGCCATCGGCAGGTGGCCTTGGGAGGTGCTGTCTTGCAGCCAGCACTGGGAGGTTTCCTGCTTGGTTGCCAGTGGAGAGCAGGATCATGTCTGCAGCTGGGACCAGGTCCATGGGTAAGATCCTCAGCTCCTTTCCCTGCACGGAGCCCACACATGTGGGGGGCATGGGCTATGACAGCTGGAGGGAACCAGGCCTGGTCTCCCTCACTCACAGGCTTGCTCTTGCACGGCTTATTCCAGGTGATGGGCGATGCTCTGCCATTCCCTGCCTGCAGTCTGACACGGCAGCCCATCAGGCAGCCAGTTTTTATCCAATTTCATGCTGATTTTGGTATCATCCTTCCCTCCTGAAACAGCTGCCATGAGGGGAGTCGATGCCTCTCCGAACCCTCCCCGCAGCGCATCAACACTATTATCTCCATCAGCCAAACTTGCAATCTCCTGAAAAGAGATATCTCGCTATTTTGACAAGTTCTCCATTCCATCACCCCCCGCTGACTGGCAGGAACGCCGGCTCGCGCAGGCGCGCCGACGCCGCTGTTCCTGCCAAAACTTCGGGTGCCCCCTCCCTCCCCACCGAAGGGCAGACCCCCCGAGCCCCCCGGGGGGCTGGCAGCTGCGGCCCCGGGGGCTGGGCAGGCGGAGGGGCGCGCCGGGGCAGCGCACGGCGTTCCCGGTCGGCGCGCTCCAGAAGCAGCCGCAGATGGTGAGCCCACACGCCGCGTCGCCGCAGCAGCCAGTGACCTACACGCGGGCGTCATGCGAGATTTCGGAGCGGGGAGAAGAGCTGACGAAAATGCACATTCCCGCTGCAGCTCAGCTCTCACCTCCGCCCCTGCAGCCCTCCTCCAGCAGACCGGCGCTGCCGGCTCCCTGTCAGGAGCTTCCCCAGCCTGTTGCCGGTTGCGCCGCTCCAGCGAGCAGCCAACCACGCTGTGGCTTTTCGGAGAGGACAGGGGATTGTGTCCTCCTCCTCTCCAAAGGGTGCGAGACGATCCTTAATCTGGCACACGGTGTCCTTGCAGAAGCGGATCTGGGCTGTAGCTCTCATTTTGGGGGACACCGCACCTGCCTGCAGCAGGATCCTCAAGGCCTTTGGCAACTAGAGCAGGAGCGGGGCTGGAGCTCCTCCTTGCCTCTGCTTTTCCAGGAACCGCTGCACTCGGCCCCGGGACTGCCAGGGCAGGGCCCTCCCCACAGAGGCACTAAAAGCTTTCACAGCCTGCCCGCACACTCCTCTCCAGTCCTCTGGGGCCAAGGTTCGTCTGTGAAGATGTTGCCCGCTGGCCTCCCTGACAGCTGGCATCCACTTTCTCCACCCCACATCCATCCCAACACCTTTCCACCATGCTCCGCAGGCCAAATAATGCAAAATGTGATTCACTCTAAAGGGAAGCATTCCTGGAGAAGGATGAAGCACAGAGAGGCACTTTGGGCCAGGGCAGAGCACTCAGAGGCTCCATTAAGGCTCCTGCATCTGATGGAGTGAAGCAAGACAGGACCTGACAGTCACAAGCTGAAAACAGATAAATCGTGTCTTCAGCCTGGCTTCATGCATCCCCAGACATGGTGAAGAGAGCCATGGACCAAGTCAAATCCCAGCACAGCACCCAGAGGCTGCCTTTCCCAGCCTCTGGACATGAGCTGCAGATGGTCTCAGCTTTCTCCGAAGTGAAACATGGGAAGGGTCTGTAATGAAGGTACAGGTATTGTGGGATCAGTGTCAGTACCCATAAGTCTAGGGAGGCCTGGCACAGGGTGTGGAATAGCAGTCAGGGGTCAGGAACCATCCTGGTACCAGCATGTGGCACAAGCATGTGGAACCTGGTCCCCTCAGAGCTGCCCTGTCCCAGTCACCTGCTCCTGGGCGGGCAGAGCACTCCAGGGGTGCTGGATGCTGCATCCACCACAGGTTTTTCAGGGGTGTAGGAGACCTCAGGCATGGTGCTGCCCATCTTCCAGAAGCCAGGAAGCTTCAGTCATCAACTGGTTCTTAATCCCAGGTCTCCCACTCCATGCTGCCTATGCTGTCTGTACAGGAAAGGTGACATCCCCACCTCTCCACTGCTGCTCACTGCTGTCCACATGTCCATGGTTCTGTGGGGCTGGCAGACCTGGAACCTGATAGGACCTGCCCAGTGGAGGACACAGGGGCTGTCAGGCCTAGGATGTCGGGCTGGGATGTGGGGTTCCCCCCACGCACTATCCTGGGGACAGGAACAGTGCAGTGGGGCTGAGCAGAGCTTCCCTCTCCCCTAGTCAGGACAGGACCTGCTGTATCCAGCCTGGCCAAGGAGCAGGGCAGCCCTGCAGCATCCCCACTGCCCAGGCCCCTCTGCTCAAGCCTGGATGGAAGCTGCTCCTAGGAGGGCTCAGAGTCTGTTTCACCCTAAATCATCCCCATGTAGAGCTGTCTTCCCCCTGAAGGGGAAAGCACAGCTCCTTACCAGTGGCACCCCCTTCCAGTAAGGTGTAGGGGGGCTGAGTGACTGTGTCCATCAAGCCGATGTGGGGCAGCTGGGGATGCACATGGACCAGATATCCTGCCTTCAGAGGTGCTGCATTAGACCTGTGCCCTCCTCTCCCCACCAGCATCTTCTCTCCTTCCCCATCATCTCCTTCACACTCCCTGTGTGTCCCCAGCCCTGGTGCAGCCCTGTGGTGTCCACCCAAGTGATACATCGAGTCCTGGGTTCTAGAAGAATAAAAACCCCGGGTTTTGCATTGCACTGGGCACACAGGGCTGCACGTAGCCAGCAGCCACTGTGCCCCTGCTGCACCATAGTGTGGGAAGGACAGCGTGCCGGCAACACTGACCAGCAGGCATTGGGTTAAAGCAGGTGCAGGTAGCGTGTGACTGGGGCACTGGTGTGGGGAAGACCCCGCAGCGGGGGCAGATGAGATCTTTGCTCATTCTTGGATGCAGTCCCATCTCTGTAATCCTTGAGGTTTTTTCTAAGAAAGGCAGTTCAACCCAGGGGGCCAAAGGAGATGCAGGGAATGCTTTTATTGGTATCTTCCAGCACACGTCAGCCCAGTTAAAAAAAATCTTCGTTTCTCGGAGAGCTTTTTAACAGGGCTCGGGCAGCAATTGGTACAGGGACAGCAAACCAGGCTGCATCTGCTCAGCCCGAGTCACAAGCTCCCTGCTTCCTCTGAGAGAGAGAGAGAGAGAGAGAGTGAGAGTGTGTGTGTGTGTGTGTGTGTGTGTGTGTGCGCGCGTGTGCGCGCTAGACACAGGCATCCGCTCCCAGCATCTTGCTGCCTCCTGCATCCTCCGGCAGCAAGTGCACGGCTCTGGCTTCCCGGGTACCACCCTCGCCGTTCCATCCCCTGACCAGGATTTGCACGCGGAGCACGGCATGCGGTGAGCGCCCGCAGGTGGAGAGGGGCTTGTGGCCAGAGGCAGCGGCGATGGACACCGTGTGGACTGCTGTCTAGGGCTCGTGTTCCCAGACCGACTCTGATCCTGGTAAGTGGGGCTTTTTGCCATTGTGGGTGCTTTTCTGGGTGTATGGTGTGGGCTGTCCATACATTGTGTCACCCTTGGGTGGGTTCCCCCACTGGCCCCGGGGTCCTGGTGGCAGGGAGGGTGACCGGAGCTCCTGGGATGGGATGCCTGGGAGTGAGGATGAGGATGGGGTGAGAGGGTCCTGCCCAGGCATCGGGGTCCTCATGTGGGTATTGGGGAGAGGGGCTGGAGAGGGAGAGAGGAATGAGAAGTGCGGAGCTGGGCAGGAGCTGTGTCTGCTGCAGAGGAAGGGACTCTGCTGTCACGGCATTTTCATCCCCCTCTGGGAGATGAAAGAGTGCGACACACCTATAAAATCTGCCATAGCGCGGCAGGACGGGCAACCTGATCCGGCAGGGAGAGCAGCCACCGGGCTTGGTGTCCTCAGGACTGGGACACAGCACAGCTAGGGGTCCTGCTGCCTTCCCCCCCCCACCCCCGACGTCCCCACTGGACTCCCACAGCCCTGCAGAGTGTGGGAGGGTACCACCAGCCACGAACCTCCCTGCCCCATTGCAAATGGATCGCCTCGCGGCAGCGGTCCCAGCAGTGCCACAGTTCCAGCATGTGCTGTCTGCCCGGGAGAGGGGACAAGGGGATGCTGCCGGACCCCTCTGGCCATCTGCAGCCAGCTCAAGGAGGTGGAATGTAATGTCCCCTAAGCAGAGCCTGCTGCCTTCGCAGCCTGGTCCCCCTCATCCCAGGCAGGCAGCAACCGGCAGGGTGTGCAGGGCTGTGCCAGAGCCGTGCCAGAGCCATGGCAGCTCCTCCCAGCCCTGCTTCATGCCCTTCAGACCGAGCCCTGGGACCAGGCAGCCATGGGGTCTGATGTCCCAGAGTTATCCTCCCTGTTGGTACCCCACCCCTCTGCCCCCAGGGTCCCTAATGCTGCTCGCAGTAAGACACAGCACTGCGGGGCAAAAGCCTGGTGAGGGCAGAGAGGAGGCCTGGCCCCCTGGCAGCCTGTGGGGACCAGGCGCATCCTTCCCCACGATCAGGAAGCGTACTCCTGGCCCAGGAGCGGGGTCTGCTCCAGGCACACCCCTGACGCAGCCACTTTAAGGTGGGTGCCGCGGACCCTGCTCAGGGGTGCACCAGCCCAAGCACCCTCTGACCCTTCATTTGCTGGCAGGGTCCTGCACCGAGGACACACGGTGGGGCAGGTAACATTCAGTCCTACAGACCCTGTGGCTCCACACCCCCATCTCCCCGGGCCGCCACTGCGCAACACAACAGCTCACCCTGCACCCACGGCCCCCGAGAAGCACCCATGCCGCACCCCCAGCTGCCACAGACACCACCCTACTCCCACAGCTGCTGCAACATCCCTGCACCCAAAGCCACCACCCACCCCATGCCCACACCGCTGCAACACCCTCCGTGGGCCGTAACACCCGCCCCGCACTGCCAGCCTCGCCGTAGCGTATCCACCGCAAAGCACATCCACCCCTCTCACCTCATCCACCCCGTAACACATCCAGTCCTAACAAACACACCCGCCCTGCGCTGCTCCCCGACGCATCCGTCCTTGCGCTCCCAGCCACCACACCGCCCCCGCTGCGCCGCGCTACACCCACCTGTGTGCCACCCGCCGCCCCGCACCCACCGCTAACCTGGCACCCCGTAACCCTGGCACAAGCCACGTGTGCTCTGCAATGGCAGAGAGATTTTGCAGCCATGCCGGGACCACTGGCTCTGTTTGCATGCGGATGCTCTGCCCTGTTTCCTTCTCCCGGGGTGCCTCTGTGCTAGCCACCTAGCTCTCTCACCATTCCCGCCTAACACAGGCTTATTCCTCACTCCAGCTGCACCAGCCTTACTTCCATGCCTCAGTTTCCCCCAGACAGAGAGGAGCGTGAAGCTGGGAAAGATGCGTCCATGGGTGCTGAGAGGATGAAGTGCTTTCTGGCTCAGTGTTTTGCTGCAGGAACGAAGCAGCAAGGAGCAAATCCAAAAGAGAAGAGTGAGGGGAGCGGGTGTTGCCCAGGGATCAGGGCACAGGTGCAGGGGGCTGGGGGCAAGGGAAGGGAAGGGGTTGGGAAGGTGCCCACCCCCCACTGTGACAGCCCCCGGTGCTGGCAGGGCTCAGTGGAGCCGCGTGTTTGCAGGCAGCTCCTGCCTGTGCCCAGATTTAGCTCCTCTGTGGGGGCGACCTAAAAATAGCCCCACGGTGCAGGCTGGCAGCAAGGTCGAGGCCCCCGCACCTCTTAGGTCACGGTGAGACAGGTGGTGGTTCTGTTTGCCTCGGGGGGTGGACACAAATAGCACTGGAGACACCTTCCCCCAAGGACATGTGGGGACGCAGGGACTGCTCGGGTGTCTGGGCTGCTGTGAGGCAAGACTGCCCCTGGTCCTCCTTCTCCAGGAGAAGGGGGACTCCCCAAGTCTGGCAGGACCCCAAGTCATCCCAGGTTGTATGTGAAGTCCCACCCAACAAAGCCAGGCAGGTCAGGCAGGGCACAGGGCACGGGCAAAGGGGGTCTGGAGACTGCAGAGCAAGTTTGGGGTATCTGGGGAGCAATGGGGCCTGTGGACAGGCAGTGGAATCTGGAGACTGAGTCCAGGGTGAAGCCATTAACCCCAGATGTGCAGGCAGGGTCCAGCTGTGCAGCACTAGCAGGGGCAGGGAGGCCAGCAGAGCTGAGAACAGACACAAGTCGTGATAGGAGTGACACTGTCCAGGCTCCAGGCACACAGTTGCCAGTGGCAGAAGGCACTCAGGGTAGGCTTGGGAGAGGACAGGAAACGGAGGTGGGCTGGGATCTTCCAGCAGCAGTGCAGTGCAGGTGGGTGACTGTGACATGAACGCACAGGGGAACCAGGTTTGGCGGGGGGAATACAGCAAGTCCACGCACCAGCCACGCTTCTGCTACCTGGGCTGCCCCATTGCACTGCAGCGTGGCTGGGGTTGGGGCATCCAGAGCTCAGCAGCACCATGGGGAGAAGCTGCCAGTACGCTGGGATCAGGAACACCAGCGTGGGTACCAGGGAGACTGATGTGCTGTGGGCCACACCCCTCTTTTCACTCTTCTCTGTGAGCCTAGCCCCTCAGGACCCTCTCCTCCCTGCTCCTACCCAAGCCTTGGGCAGGAGTAGGCCTGGATCTGGCCAATGCTCAGTGGAGCAGGGACCTGCAAAGGCAGATCTTGGGGGGATTTCCCTGTGACTTCTCTGACTCTCTTACTCGCAGGCAGAGCTGCAATGCTGCCCAGCAGCAGAGCTGATCCTGACCACGGCAGATGTGATCCTGAGCCAGCCAGGCAGAGGGTGGTGGCACGGCGAGGAGGTAGAAACACCCAGGTGTTTTCCTTCCCACTGGCACAGCCGCAGAGATGCTGCTGCTGTGGCTTGGACACGTGCCTCCAGCTCTGCCCCGCTCCCACCTTTGCAATGCCCCGGGAGCTGAAGAATGCCGGGCACCAGCTCCGAGCCAGGCACTGCGGCCAACAGGTGCAAATACCCCTGCCCACACGTGCGCACGCTGCTGGGACCCCCACGCGCAGGACGGGGCCCACACGTGTTGCGTACCCAGCTCAGCGCGTGGGAATCTGCAGGCAGATGGTCCCGCGGTGGTGGGGAGAGGCTGGGAAATCACGTGCGTGTGCACGCAGCGGTGTTTGCCGCCTGCCAGCATGCTCTGCTCCGCTCCGCTCGGCCCTGCTGCTGCGGGGTACCTGTAATTACCCCGACCAGGCTCCCTGCCACAGCAGTGCCCGCGGTGTCGAGTCCTCCCGCAGATGGTGCGATCCCGGCGCGTGCACGCGTGCTGCTAATTATCCCGCTACCTAGGGACTTCCCTGCTGAGGCTGGCGGGGCAGGAGATTGCTGCTCCAATGTCCCTGCTTTGCCTCCTGGTCCCTGGGCACCAGCTGGAAGTGCCTCTTTGCTGCAGCATAGAATTAGAGAATAATTAAGGCTGGAAAAGACCTCTAAGATCGAGTCCAACCATTAACCCAGCGAAGGCCACCATTAAACCACGTCCCTAAGTGCCATGTCTACATGGTTTTCAAACATTTCCGGAGATGGTGATTCCACCACTGCCCTGGGCAGCATCTTCTATAATGCAACCCCAGCATGGCATGAGGGAAGCCCTTGGACCCATGTGGGGTGATGCTGTGCCCCACAACACTGGAGGCCAAGTCCTGCTTCTCCCCAGCTTCAGCTCACACCCAGTGAGACAGAGTCCAACTTGTTAATGCTGCTGCTGTTGGCCTCCCCATTTCACCCTAAGATGATCTTCCCTTGGTACTGAAGCCAAACATCCTTCTTGGGACCCACATGTCCCAGTCCCATACATTGCTCCCCTTCCCTCTTGCACCCTCACAGCCCTCCTGCAGCTGGCCCAGCCTCTCCACATGGCTCCCTGCAGGATGCCCAATGATCACAGCAGCAGCACACACACGAGCATGTGAGTGCAAGAAAGGCTGGTGAGTGAAGAGGAATTAAAAGAAGGTGAGGGGTCAGCACCAGATCTGCTATGACCGAGTCCTGGGCAGAGCTGCAGGGAGGACATCTTTCACCCTTGACTGGCCACAGAGGCTGTCTTCAAGGCAGAAAGGAGATGCACACAAGGAGAAGGGTTACAGCTGGTCCTAGTCCCTCTGGGTTTTACTAATCTGGCATGGGAAAGGCCTGGATGTGTTTCTTGTTAAGCTGGAGTCTATAGAGCAAGGGTGGGGAGGCACCCCCAAACCATCTCCCTGCCTTCTGTCCCACTTCCCCAGCCACTCAGACCCTCCATGGCCAGGAATCCATCTCCCCACAGCCACCATCATAACCCCAGCGCCAGCTTGTCACAAAGACCCCATTTCTCCCTGCCCTGAGCTGCTCCTCACACAGCTGGGGGAAAACCACCGGGACACCCTTTTGGCATCAGGGACACAGCACCTTCCTTCCCACCGCAGAGCCATGGGGGTGCTGATGTCCAGGAGGCAGACGGTGGAGAGGGTGCAGAAGGTCAGCTTGGCAGTGTCAGCCTTCAAGGATGGGCTGCGGGAGCAGCCATCGACACGGCGCCGGGCGGAGGCGGGAACCGCGTGCCAGGGAACGCTGGAGCAGGAGGTGCAGGAGGGAGAGGAGGAAGCATCGGCCGGACCTTCCCAGCCGGAGGAGAGCAGTGCCAGCAAGGCAGCCTGGGAGCGGCTGCGGGATGGCCGGGGCGTGGAGCCAGAGGAGTTTGACCGGGCCAACAGGTTCACGCCACCTGCCTTCATCCGGCCCAAGAGGGAGCTCCACGATGATGAGCCCCCAGACATCAGCCTGGAGCAGAGGGAGCAGGTGAGCTGCTGGAACCACAGAGACAGTGTGGGAGGGATGGGGACAGGGCTGGAGGTGCACAGGGGAGAGCCCAGGGCTGTACAAGCACCTGAGTGCCTGCCAGGCCGTGACAGTCTCACAGGGCACGGCAAAGCCCTATGGAGGTGGCTCAGTGGTGCAGGGTGCCAGTGGCCAGGCTGGGCAGGTGGAGGTGCCACATGGGGAGTGGGGTGCAACTGTTCAGATGTGCCCTGAAGGGACTCTGGGGTGTTTTGGAAAGGAGAAGTCACTGCTGGGCACAGACAGCTCTAGGTCTGGGGAAGAGAGGACAATTTGACCTACATATTAGTCCACCTACAGCCAACCAGCCTGCAACTCAAGCCATCCCTCCATACCTGCAGCCCCTACACCCCTGCCTATCTTCAACCCAACAGCTTATCTACCCATGCCCTCAATCCTACAACCTACCCATCCGCACCCACAGCCTTACCCATCCAGCCACCCACCCAACAAGCCTACACCGCAGCCCACCTACACCGTACAGACATAGAATATCCTGAGTTGGAAGGGACCCACAAGGATCATCAAAGTCCACCTCCTGGCCATGCACAGGACACCCCAAGAATCATACCATGTGCCTGAAAGTATTGTCCAGGCTTGGTGCTGTGACCACTGCCCTGGGAAGCCTGTTCCAGTGTCCAACCACGCTCTGAGGCTAAATCACCCAGGGTACCCAGATAATATACCCAGGTTACTATCTCTTTGGAAGTGGAAATGGAAATGTGTGTAATCCACACTTGTAACCGTAAAGACCAGCCAATCTACAACCCTACAGTCCAGCCACCCACACCTACCATACTGCACCCCAGAGAACCTACAACCCTACGGCCCCACCAACCCTACAGCCAGACCCATCCACACACAGTTAATCCCCACCAACACACCCACCCTCCTCTAACTTGACCAGCCATGTCCCTTACAATGACCTCTTCCCTATCCCAGCCCCGCACATTCCCATCTTCCTGTCCTCTCTGCCCCTCAGCATCCACCCCCACCTGCAAAGCACCGTCCAGATCGAGAAGCCAAGCCCCTGCCCACACTCCTGAGCATCTGCCCATCTCTCCCCAGATCGTGAACGATGAGATGTGTGAGATCTGCGAGGTGTGGACAGCCGAGAGCCTCTTCCCCTGCCGCATCTGCCCTCGGGTGTATCACGACGGCTGCCTGCGCCGCATGGGATACCTGCAGAAGGACAGCGCCGTGGAGGTGACAGAGACAGCGCACACCGAGACAGGCTGGAGCTGCTATTACTGCGTGAGTGCCTGGAGAAGGGGACACGAGGCTGCTGCTGGGTGGTGGGTGCTCCCCAGGGAACTGTGCCCTGCACGGACATGAGCAGGATCCCACCTCACGGCCTGGTCGGGGACAGTGGGGGTCCTGCTGCTCTCCAGTTCCCACCACCCACCTTGGCCTGATGGGGTCTCCAGACACAGGGGACAGTGGACCTTCGCCACCTTCCCATCCCTGCAGCTAGTCCCCCAGGACGTTGGTGGGGGATGTGACACCATGAGTACATGAGATGCTGTGTCAGAGCTGGAATGGCCAAAGCCCAGGGGCGTGGAGCCGTTCCACTGCAGCACCCTTGGGTAACACAGCACAACATCCCTCTCTGGGTGCCCACACCCACACCCCTTCAAGGGATACCAGCGCTGCTATACAGAGATGTACTCCCTCCACCCCATGTCTTTGCCTCATGGCTCCTCTCTGCCCCCCACCCCAGGACAACCTCAATCTGCTGCTGACAGAGGAAGAGATGTACAGCCTGATGGAGACCCTGAAGAACTGCAAGATCATTCCAGGTGCGTACCCTCCGTGCGGCAGGTCCCAGATGGCTGCGGGAAGCAGCTGGGGAGGTGGGTTCCCCCTCCTTCCTGGGCACAGCACAGCTAATCTGTCCCCTGCAGAGAGCTGCCTGACCCTGGATGACTTCCTGCACTACAAACACCAAGTGCACAAGCAGCAGTTCGAGCGGACCATGCCTGAGGCACAGGAGGAGCAGGCAGCCCTGCAGTTCAACGCCCTGGACCCCGACAAGAAGGGGCACATCGAGTGGCAGGACTTCCTCTCCCACGAGTCCATCCAGCTGCTGCAGAAAATACGGCCGCAGGTATGGTTGTGGCATCCAGGGCTTGCTCCCATGGCTGGCACACATGGTCATAGCAGCCAGGGCTGGCTACCATGGCCAGCACCCGTGGCAGTGCCATCTGGGGCCAGCACCACAGCCACAGCACCCAAGGTCAGCACCCATGGTCATGGCACTGAAAGCTGGCTCCTACAGCTGACCCCACAGCTGTGGCACCTGGGGCTGACTCCCATGGCCTGCACCCCTGGCCATGGCACTCAGGGTGAAGACCCCTACAGCTTTGGGCATGTAAGGAGGGAGGGTCCCACGGGATGAGTGCTCCACCTTTGCTTCTCTGGCCCCCTAGAATGCCCTTCTGCGGCTGCTGACACCCAAGGAGCGGGAGCGGGCACGGGCAGCCTTCCTGGCCCTGGACCAGGACAACGATGGCTTCATCGGGGAGGGCGAGTGCCGCCAGGCCCGGCACACCTGGTTCCGCAAGCACCAAAAGGAGATGGTGTCCTGCAACGTCAGGTAAGGCAATGCCCGCCCTGGTGTAGGGGTGATATCCCAGCAGGACTCCCAACACTTACTAAAGGGGCTCTGCACATAAATGGCTGCCCCCCCTTCCCACCACCTCCCCCTCCATGGCCCCTCAGCCCTATGCACACTCTTCCCCCACCTCCACCATCTNCCGCCAGCAGCAGGAACGGCAAGAGCCCAGAGAAGATCCTGCCAGCCACAAAGCAGGAGGAGACCAGGTGAGGCAGGGATGGTTAGGGAGGTGGTGGACACCCCCCATTTTAGGGGGAGACCCTGGAGGAGCAGCATTGCCAGGGTGTCCAATGAGCCCACATCTGCCCGCAGGAGCATCGACTGGCCCGGATTCCTGCGGGAGAACGTCGCCTACATCCTGGCCGCACGCCCCAACAGCGCAGCCCTGCACCTGCAGCCCCTCGCCTAGACCCGGCCGCGCCTCGAGGCCGCGGTGCCACGCCCGCCATGGTGACCTGCCCCGCCCTCCCCCCCGCGGGCACAGCCGGGCGCCGATTGGCTGGCGGGGAAGGGGCCATGCTGCCCTGTGCCCCGCCTCCCCCTCGGATTGGCTGTGAAGAGGATGGGTGCCAGGCTGTGATTGGCTGAGGGAGTGGGAGCGGCTCCCAGGTCTCTGATTGGCGGAGGGAAGCAGGGCGGGGCAGGGCGTGTCCCCGCTCCCCCTCCCCCACCCTGCAGGGACCACGGTGGGGAAGGGTCCTGTGTCCAGGGTCACCGTGAGGCACAAGGGGCAGGGAGCATGCTGCCCCCGTGATCCCCGTCCCCACAGCACCCAGGGACCTGCGGACAGAGCGGGGTCTGCCCTGGGTAGTTGTGGGTGACAGTGGAACCCACAGCACCCGTGTGCCCCCAGCCTCCCGCAGTGCACAGGGCAGCACAGCTGAGCCTCTGCATGCCACAGGAAGCACCCACAGCTCTGCGGCAAGCAGTGTCTCAGCTCATCAGCATGGTGGTTCCTCAGGGGATGTGGCTGACCCCCCCTTGTAGTCTTTCACATCCCTGCCCTACTCCAAAAGGGGCTGGAGCCTGGTAGGTCCATCCTTGCATGCACGGCCCGTGGCTGTGTCTGGGAGACTGTTCCCTGGCACAGCTCAACCCTTCCCTGCCGGCCACCAACTATTTAATGCCAGCAGCGATGGTGTAGGAAGGAGCACTGGGAACAGAAAGCATCAGAGGGACAGAAAGGCAAGGTCAGATGCAGGGGAACCCTCCTATGCATCTGATCTTACTTGCAGCACTCCCCTGCATCCCTCATCCCCTCCTGTACCCCTGGTTCCAGGGGATGCTCTTCATCTGCTAGCTGTTCCAGTCCCATACCAATCCTGTTCAGTCCTGCTCTCTACCCACCACATCAAGTGGGCAACCTCACCTCGCTGGGAGCATTAGTGCTTGTGGTGAGGAGGAGGAGGCAGAGCCCAGAGTCCCCCCAGGCATCAGCTGAAGGGATGAGGCGTTCACTGGCCTCGTTGGCAGCCCCAAGGTTGATAGATGCACTCAGCCCACAGATGAAGGAGCAGGGAGCCCGGAAACCTTGCCCCAGACACACCAGGGGTTGGGATGCCCAGGTCCCATGGCAGCCCCAGCAGCTGCTCCTGCCCCTCTAATCCCTTCCCCATAGTGCCCTCAGCCTCTCCCTGCCTGGTGTGCCCTGGCTCAGCCAGGGGGCCCCGGGGTGTACACAGACCAGGGGTGCACCTGCAGCAACCTGGTCACTCCCTCACCTCCATCCCTGATGCCCTGTGGGCATCATCCCAGTCAGCCCCCTTCCCCCAGCCAGGGCACAGTTCCCCTCTCCAGGGTCTCTCCCACTGCAAGACCAGGAGGCGCACCAGTGCCACGACATCTTCCTCTACCACCCTGGCATGCCAGGCCAATGGGGATATTTTGGATGCCAGGTCCGAGATGTGGCCAGAGCGCCAATGGGGATATTTCGGATGCCAGGTCCGAGATGTGGCCAGAGCCATGGCGAGGAGGCGGCCGTGGGTGCGTGGGTTGCAACTCCCTATCTGTACTGAGATACATTCATTAAACAGCTGTGTCCAGCCAGCCTCTGTCTCGTGTGCTTACAGGGCTTCTGGCTTCTCCACGGGTGTTTCTGGGGACCCACAGCTGCCTATTGTTTAAAATCCCACCGCAGACTCAGATCACTGTCCCATCAGGCAAGCTTGGCCTCCTGTCCCCAGAGTGTCCCACAGCAGTGACAGGGGGCAGCCAGCGGGTGCACCCAGGACCAGGCAAACTAGGGGTGCTGCATATCTTCCCAGGAAAGCGGACAGTAAGGAGGGTGGATCATGGAACCACCCCAAACGCTGCAGTGGAAGGGACGCCCCTCCACCAGGATGAGTGTGCTCCCTGCCTTCAGAGGCACTGGATGCTGAGAGCAGAGCACTGAGCACTGGAGACAGCTGGGTGCTGGGAACAGGCTGTCTGCAGCAAAATAACCCCACAGAGACACCGAAGTTCCCCAGGAGAGTGGTCCTCACGGCTGGAATGCTCCAGCCAATCACATCCACTGAACTTCCAGGAAAAGCCGCAGCTACTGCTGGCAGCACATGGTCTATGGAAACCAGGCTGTCAGCAAAGGGGGCTCACGGGCCTTGGGGGGGACTTTCCTTGCACAGTGCCCATGCTGCAGCTGGGAAGGGAACGGGATTTGAGTAGAGGATCTGGGAGAGAATTAGGAGGGGGGATGCTGCCCTGGCAGCATCTGTTCAGTCTGTGGGGACACAGAGCTTGCTGCTAAAAGCTTGACTTGGACATTTGAGCCCACTCCCATGGTCACAGTGAGATACCATTGTGTACAAACCACAGCAGTGGTGTCCAGCTCACCCACAGAGAAAATCCGGCAAGCATTTCAGGCTCTGAGAGCCAGATAAGCCATAAAATTAGCTGTGTCACCTGGGAGAGGCACTCATCACCTTGGGGAAGAAGATGGACATCTGCAGGAAGGGGGAGCTGACGGTGGTTTTGTGCCTGATGATGGGATGTCATGGATTGGTGATGATGCAGGCTCTGTCAGCAGAGGGAAGCCCAGGGAAGCCCTCGCCTGGCGAGATGGTGTTAAATCACTGTTATTGCTCCGTCTGCTGGAAATTAAGAGCAAGCTGGTGCACAGCACAGGCTTGAGCACCCTGGGAGTGGGGCACCCACTGCCAGCACCCCAAAGCCACACCCCCAAACCCTACAGGATTCACACTGAGAGGGCAGAACCTCACGGGTCCTAATCCAACCCCCCTTTGCACCCAGCTCTTCACCTGGGAAACAAGGCACAAGCAGCTCTCCCATCCCCAGCCTATCCTGTCGCTCCCTGCAGCAGCCTGGCACCCCTGCCAGGGCACACATCTGGCTGGTGTCCCCGGGGAGCTGGGTGACAAGGGCCACAGGTGGCCATGGTGGCCTGTGTCCTGCAGGGCTGTTGCATCACCAATGCAGCACCAGCTTCCCAGCTCTGTCACAGCTACAGATCCCCAGTGACTGACAACCACGCAGCAGAGTGTGCCCCAGCTGTGTCTCCACGTAGGCAGCATCGAGGTCTGGGCAGAAGCGGGAGGATGTGGTGGGGGAATGGGCAAGGCATTGCTGTGGCTCCTCTTCGATGTCACTTGGTCCTTCAAGACTGCTGACCTCAGAGACACTGTCCCAGTAAAGCCTCTGTTGCCTACAGACCACGCTCCCTAATGCTGGGGCAAGCCTGTCTCCAAATGCTGGGGAATACCTTCTCCTGCATATGGTATGAAACCTCCCAAACACCCAAAATCTGGCACAAATCTCTCTCTGGACACTTGTGCAATCTGCTCACTGCAAGCTGGTGCAAACCTCTCACCAGATCTCTCGGAATGCTGGTGCAAACTGAATGCTGTTGCAAACTTTTCCCTTAATAGCAGTGCAAACGTCCCCATAGTGATCCCAGAGGCCCCACACCAAAGGATCAGGATGCTTGTGTGGGATTTAAGGCTGGGGCAAAAACCAGCTGTCCAGCCCAACCCTCCCAAGCCCTGCTGAAGTGACAGTGCCTGTGCAGCTCACACATCTGTTGTCCCACATCTGTCATCCACCACCAAGTGTCACGCAGTGGACACTGGGGGCTCCCAGCCCCAGGGCTCCAGTCCAGCATCACCCTGCCTGGGGCCAGGGGCAGAGTCCCAGGGTCCTGGGGGGCAGCTCTGGCTCCTGTGTTTCACAGCAGGCAGTGGTCAAAGTATTGTCCACCCTTTACCCAGGTGGTCCTGCTGTCTGGGAGGGGACTGGCAGATCCTGGCTGGCTCGGGAGCAGGCCACAGGTGATGGGGTGCTGCCCCATGGGAGCCCCAGGAGATGGGGGGGAGTAGTGCCTCGCTCTGTATTGAGGTTGCCCCCTCTCCCAGGCTGCAGGGCCATTGCACGGGGCTGCCACCCCCTCAAAAAAAGTGGGGAAGATGTGTACTTGGTTTTGCACCCCAGGGTTCAGGATAGCACCCTCCTCTGAGCCTGGACACCTCTGCGTGCCCCTGGGGCTCCCCTGGGCTTGGCCAAGTGCCCTCAGGTCTGCTGTGTCCCGAAGGGGAAGTGACCATGATGAGCCCCACACCAAAGCCAGACAATCTTCAGGAGAGCTATGCTGACACAGAGGGGAGAAAGGTGACCAGAGGGATACACTGGACAGTGTCACTATGAGCCCTGGCACTGACTAGTGCTGGGGCAGGATGTCAGAGCCCCATCCCATCATTGCCACAGGACCAGTCAGAGACCACTGGTGAGAAAAGGGGGTGCTCTGGGCAGGATGGGACAGTGACAGCGATAGCAGCAGCCACAGCCCTTGGAGGCAGTGGCACCGTGGTGGCCCCAACTATCCTTCCCCTCCCAGGCCAGAGTAGGAGTAAATGCAGAGCAGGGATAAAAGATGTCCCCATTTAGCAACATCCCCCCAGATGCAAGCAGGGAAAGGAAGTGGGAAAGCTGAGAGGATTTGGGAGCGCAGAATTGGGATTAGGAGATTGGATTACCCAGAAGTGATCCCCCCACCCCCAGTCAGGGTCCCTAGGGACACCAGGGCCCTCTGGGGACACTTGAGGGAGGACTGCGGGTGAGTGGGCTGGGTAGGGGTACAAGGGGCCGTAAGAAGTGTGCGTGTCCCCCGCAACAGAGTGGTGACCACAGGGTGTCGCCCCTGCTCCACGCCGGGAGCCGGAGGTGCCACTTGGGAATCCGCAGAGAGTATGCAGGGAGCAGGGATGGAGGGAGGGGGGACGCAGGGACGCATTTCAATACCCCGAAATCATTTCGTAGGCTGTTTTGTGACCCTGTTCCCCTCCTGCCCCAAACCCAGCTCTGACTCCTACCTCTGCCTCATAGCACCCTCCTCCTCCCTGGTTATGTGCCCGTGGCTGGTGAATGGAGGACCACACCCGCTGCCCGGGAATCTGGGACTGAGCCCGGGCAGCCCCAGGCTTCCGCAGGGATGGGCACCATTGTCCGCAGACCCCTGGAGGTGGGAGACCCTGGGCCTTGGAGAAGAGGGATTGACTCAGGGCTCCCTCGGGTCTAACATCCCTTCCCCATGAGTTGCACGGGCAGTCGGAGCCCTCTCCTCTCTTTGTCCCCTGGCAGGAGCCCTGGGCACTGCCTCCTCTGTACAGAGCCACTGCACTCCCCAAATAGCTGCAGGGTCTGACCACACCCGGCACTGCAACCCGGCTGGGAAGATTGTTCAAGTGATGGAAATAAAGCCTGGCACTAGGTGTGGTGGCAGGGGAAAGGACAGCAATGTCCACCAGCACCTGCTGGGACCAGTCTCATGCTGCTCAGGTCCACAGGGCAGTCTGGAGGCAGCTGTACGGGACTTGAGTGGGGAAATTACATCCCCTCCCCAGCACACATCCAGCCCACTGCCAGCTGCTGGATGAGCTGCCCCAACAGGACACAACCCCACAGGCACTCCAGCATGGAGAGGGTGTGCTCCTCTCCCGGGAAATGCACATGGCCTAGGCCACCCACTGGAGCCCACACAGGGCCTGTGCACGGTTTCCAAGCCGCACACCGTGCCACCAGCTCCCGCCACCCCCACACTGCTGGCTCGGTGGCCCTGACACAGTGCAGGGCTGCCAGACACTCCCTCCTGTTCCCAGTACACTCTCTCCCACTTTCCTCTGCACAGCACGGCTGCGCGGGGGGACACGGGGTGTCTGCGTGGTGCAAAGGGTGCAGAGGAGGCCCCGGGATAAGGCGGGGCACAGCACAGTGCCAGCCATGGCAAGCATCTTGTTCCTACAGCAGCTTTGCTGTGACTCATCCTGGCAACCCACACAGCACTCAGGCAAGGTGTCCAGGTCCTCTCCTGCCTCAGAGCAAGGCCACGCAGGAGCAATGCACTGACAGCACTGGTTGCCTGCCTCCTCATCTTCCTGATCCTACTGCCCTGGCACTACAGTGGAACTGGGACTTGGCTCCAGCCTGGGGCTTCCATGTTCTTCTCTGCACTCCACTATCCCCTAAGCAGCTGCTACCAAGCACCAGGGTTGGTGTGGCAGGGGCCATTGGCTGCCAAATGAAGCAGAGAGTGAAATTATTTGGGGTACAGCAAAGGGCAGGACCTGCCTTCCCGCAATGCTACAGCTGACATCGGAGCAGCTGCTGACGGTCCCTCTGGATAGCACAGTGGGCAGCTGTACAGTGCCACGCGTGTCCCTGTGTGCTCCAGCATCCCTCCTCATGCCACGCGTGTGCTGTGCACCCCAGTACCCCCTCTCCATTTGGGATGTGCCCCTGGGCCCATAAGACAGTACACACAGTCCTCTCAGCTCACCTTCAAGTCACGGGACACTGATAAGAAAGCATCTAATGTGGGAGCTCGATGGGGCCAAGACATACCCTGCTGGCCAGGGAAAGAGGAAGGCAGCCAGAGTACCTGGAAAGCAGGGATTTGGACCTGAGCCACTCCAGAAAATGAGCACTGTGCTTGGCACAGGCCGAGGCACCCAGCCCTCAGACTGGGGACACGGAGCTCCACCTGGGGTATCTGCCAACCCACACAGCATCAGTGGGGCCATTCACCCCCCAGGAGAGGGGCCTGGGGCTCTGGCAGCAAGGATGGGAGTAATAAAGGGGGAAGGCACCTCATGTTCAGCATGGAGAACTCCGTGACCCAGCAGGAAAATGATCTGGGGGCAGGAGTGACTGATCTGCAAGGATCAAAACTATATCTGTCTTGCTTGGCTGAGCGATGACTAAAGGAAGGACAGGAGAGCAGTCTGCACACCACCAGGCAGAGGAGGAATTATTTAGGCTGGAGCATGGGGGTGGAGGGATGGGGGCTGCAAGGAGATGGGTGGAGGGAAGGTGGAGGCTAGGTGGGATGCTCTGGCAATGCTCCCCCTCGCTGCTGGAGGGACACCAGGTACTGATGAGAAACAGCACAAGAGCTGGGGAACTGGAAGCTGCTGGCTCACTTTTGGGGAGAAAATACTTTTCAGCCAAGGGAGTGTCCTGCCCTGGCTCCAACCCTGCATCCAGGCACTGGCTCGGAGACCTACCATCAGCACTGCAGGACAGACAACACCTCCCACGCATGGGAAAACACCCAACAGCTGCCTGCACAGGGCAGGCCCCAGAGGGTGGAGAAATGGCCCCACTACATGGCATCTCTTCTGAGCCCCAGCCCACAGCTGTGCTCTCATGTAACCACAAAAATCAAAGGAAGGAGAAGGGGATGCCAAGACCAAGGGGCTCAGCATCCTCTGGGACCAATCCCTTCTCCCAGGAAGGAAGGGACCTCAACACTCAAAAAGCTAACAGGTACCCAAATCTATTTCAGGGGGTCATCTAGTGCTTGAGGAGCTGGCAGAAGGGTCATCTAGTGCTTTAGGAGCTGGCAGAAGGGTCATCTAGTGCTTTAGGAGCTGGCAGAAGGGTCATCTAGTGCTTTAGGAGCTGGCAGAAGGGTCATCTAGTGCTTTAGGAGCTGGCAGAAGGGTCATCTAGTGCTTTAGGAGCTGGCAGAAGGGTCATCTAGTGCTTTAGGAGCTGGCAGAAGGGTCATCTAGTGCTTTAGGAGCTGGCAGAAGGGTCATCTAGTGCTTTAGGAGCTGGCAGAAGGGTCATCTAGTGCTTTAGGAGCTGGCAGAAGGGTCATCTAGTGCTTTAGGAGCTGGCAGAAGGGTCATCTAGTGCTTTAGGAGCTGGCAGAAGGGTCATCTAGTGCTTTAGGAGCTGGCAGAAGGGTCATCTAGTGCTTTAGGAGCTGGCAGAAGGGTCATCTAGTGCTTTAGGAGCTGGCAGAAGGATGAAGAGCAAGTGAAGTATACAGAGCCACGGTTCAAGCTGATACCTCGATTGGGCCACCCTGCCTCATTCACCTGAAGGTTGCCACCCTGCAACCCACTTTGCAAAGATTTTTGCAGCACAACTGTGGTCCAAACATCCCAACCCAGCCAGCACATGAAGCTGTGGGAGACTGCAGGCTGCTCCATGCATGGGTAGCACACCCAAGTGACCTTTGCACCCTCCAGACTGTCCAACCAAGGAGGATGTTTGCTAGGGAGCATCATTTTTAGCTCAGAAAGTCCCCAACCCTTGCAGCCAGGAGTCCCATCAGTTAAACATAACAGGCTGCAAGAGCAGGACCACACCCCAAGATGGTGCAGGAAATGAAATTAAGGAAGGGGCTATAACCCAGCATGGTTTCATGACCGTATATTCAACAGGGCTTGTCAAATAATCTTACCTTCTTTATTTGATGACTTTATAAATTAATTGGCTAGAACACCACCATGGACATACCACACTGCTGTCAGGTCATCCCTCCATCACCCTGAGCACTGGAAAATGTTGGGAGGAACACTGGGCAATGCCAGGAGAGCAGTGGGCAATACCTGGAGAGCAGTGGGCAATGCCAGGGGAGCACTGGGCAGTGCCGGGGGAGCACTGGGGGACAGTGCCAGGGGGAGCACTTGGCAGTGCCAGGAAAGCACTGGGCAATTCCAGGGGAGCACTGGGCAGTGCCAGGGGAGCACTGAGCAATGCTGGGGGAGCACTGGGCAGTGTTGGCAGAGCCCTAAGCAATGCCAGGGGAGCACTGGGCAATGTTGTGGGAGCACCAGGCAATGCTGAGGAAGCACCAGGCAATACCAGGAGAGAACCAGGCAATATCAGGGGAGCAGAGAGAAATGCCAGGGGAGCAGAGAGAAACACCAGGGGAGCCCCAGGCAATGCTGGGTGAGCACCACAAGGCCAGCGACCTGCCAGGACCCAGCCCTATGGACCTCCACCCATTACACCAACTCCCACAGGCAGCAACAATTCTGTCACTGCCCAGCCCCCTTTGAGATGGTCTGTGCCTGGTGTGTCCCTGGGCGGGCAGCAAGGTGGGATTCAGAAGCCACAGCATCACCCCGGTTTCATCTCCCACCTTCTCATCTTCAAAGCAACCTGATGTCCTCTTTCAACACCCTCGGCGTAGCCTGGCAACGGCAGTACCAGCATAGAAACAGCTGTACTGGCATGGAAACGGCAGTACTGGCATGGCAACGCAGTGGTAGAGAGATAAAACTGTCAGGCAGATCCCCACTTCTGCTTCCCAGAGCAACAAAAGCTGCCCCGTCTCCCTTGGATACCTCCAAAGGGTACTGGGCACCAGACACGATGAACCTCGCCAGCCTCACCTCCTCTCCCCACCGCCCAGCATTGGATGAGATGAGTTGCTGGGTCTCAGCCCAGGTCTCACAGTCCTGGCATAGGGGGAGCCACGGCAGCAGGCAGATACCCTTTGTGGGTCCCTGCGGGGGTAGAACCATGTCCCCCCCTTACCACTTCCAGAGCTAACACCTGGTTTGAGGGGCACAGATCTGGGACATCCGAGAAAATGGTTTCTGGGTTTTTTTGGCTGCCAAGGGCATTTCCCCTGCAGCCAGTCCTTCCGTCTGCCGTAGCTGGCCTGTCGTTCAGGGACACCCCCGCGGTGGGGAGGAAAGGCACATGGGACATTAGGACTGCCCTCCTCATCCCATTTGGATGAGGGGAAGTCTGCTCGGCAGCAGGCAGGGAGGGCAGCCCGAACATCCCACTCTGCCGGGTAAGGAGATCCGGTGGGGCATCGGAAGTTACACAACGCTGCGCTATGCAGACAAGGCAGCGAGCGCTGCGGGGGCGCACGGCAGCCCCCGCAGTGAATTCCCTGACGTGGCAAACATCTCCCGAAGCCCCCTCCATGCCCACCTGCACACGCAGGCAGGAGCCCACGCACATACGCAGGCAGGAGCCCACACGCCGGCACACGCCTGCCTCTAAAGAAAAAGCCTCGCCAGAGCCAGAGCTGAAATAGTGAATTGCCTCATTCATTCACCCTCTCCGGAAGCTTTGCCCGTACATGCAAACATACGCGCAGGCAGACATGTGTGGCAGACACGTGCGACCATCCCTACGACCTCCAGGAATTCCGGCCCCCCCAGCCACCTTCTTCACCACCCTCTCCAAACCGAAGTACAGTCTGCACCTGTGCACGTCCTGCCAGGAGAACCCCGGCTCCGTAGGAAAGCAACCCTGATTGGGGCAGATTCATGGCATGGTGGGGG